>APFE031593718.1:61912-85663 GCA_000404065.3 Pinus taeda
AAGAGAGAGCAAACACGGGCGTAAAATCTACTAAAAACAACTATGTATCAGTCAGGAAGGATACAATTTACATTAATCATTCATAGGACAAATGGAAATGGAACCATAAGAGTAGTCATCTATCTTTATTAATCAGAAAATAGAGTAAGTTACAACCGAAGTCCTGACGCTGAGTCCTTCTCTAGAGGGTCCAGCCAGCATGTCTTCCAAGCATTCACCTTTGAAGTGGATCTCCCAGTCAAAGAGGTCTCTCTCTCACATACAAGGCAACAAGCTCAATAACCTTCCTCAAGCTCAAAAGCAATCCTCACACAACACACCAAATGCCTACAAGGAGCAGCACTAATGCACTAAGAATTCCTCAATCAAAGTCTATATGCTCCAAACTAGCTGCTCATGGGCAATGGAGGAGGCTTATAAAGAGAAGGAGTCTCCATGAATAGGTAAAGGATGAGCTTTCCCCCAAGATAAGTGGATGGTCAGTCGAACAGACATACCAGAGAAAGGATGGCGACCTCAACAATGCTAACAACCAAGTCTGGAGGGGTCTGGAAGGTTGGTTGTTAGAACAAATTCGCCCAAACAGGATCAGCGCGGGTGAGACACTGAGCTGGCGCGCTGACATCACAGATCAACTATAGAGTAGGTCTGGTCAGCGCTCAACAGGACAAACGGAGGGTGCGTTGTTCGTAAAATGGGACCAGCGCGGAAAAGACGTGTGCTTCCGCGCTGGCAGCGCATCAGATACATTGGCCTCCGCCTGTCAGCGCGGTTATTAAATAAACAGACGCGATGATTCATTTGACTTAGGCAAAGAGGGTTTTTTAGCCATTTTGAGGAGCATGAGCATAGGTGAATATGGTTTCACAACACAGTAGGGAGACTGGCATGATGGCAGTGACATTTTACTGTGTAACACATACGTATACTAAGGTAGTGGTTTCCAAAGTAATTGCAACATGATCACTCAATTTATTAACTTCTTCTAACAACAAAATTCTATAAACTTTCTCATTTAGGGATCAACATTGTAAGGAAAATTCTAAACCTCTAACATATTAGAATAAAATAAGAAATAAGATATTGAATTACTTGAGTTTCAATCAAGGTTTACCAAGAAGTTGCTAGATAAAATCCCAGTACTAAAATTCTGAATAGGCTAGATAAAATTCCAATAATAAAACAAGTCATGTTTTGAACAAAATTGTGCTAACCATAAAGACTGTGAGCCTAATTCCATGGTTGAGAATAATTGCTTGAGACAATGAATCATTCAATTTTTTGGATAATGAAGATAAAAGTGTAGTTTGATCATGGATAGTAACCATGAGTCATAACATTTTTGCTTTGAAAACTCTGAAACGTTGATCTTAACTCTTTTCTTGTGGAATACGACCATACAATAAGGCTAGATCGGTGCAAAATTTGTGAAGGCGCTGCATTGGCATCATTAAAACCATTCTAGAGATCAAAGTTATGTGTAATAGTTGCATCATAAGATGGAAGTGACAAAGTCATTTTGGTACTCTAAATGATTAGGCATTCCTAGTTCCAAATAACACATTCAAACTCTTCCTCGTCCTAAAACTATGATGACCCTGCCATTTGTGCTCAATAAATGCTTTTTCCTTTTTGACAAATTATAATTTCTAGAATTATAATAATAAAAATTCAATTTCTTTAGCAAAGGCCTCTAATCAATCAAGTCTATTACTGCATCTCCCTCTCGTGCACATGAAAATATTATATATACCCAATGAGCCCATTTATTCTTCTTACAACAATTGTCATTTTCGACAGAAAGCATGCTAACCATCGACGTTGTCAGACACCCTACATTCAAAGAGAGAGATAGACCCAGATTGATAAACATGAGATCTCATTCGCTTAAAGGGCTCACTATCAGGTTTTAATTTAGTTCAATTTTCAATCCACTGAGGAAATTCAAGAAAAAAAATCACCACTACCCAACGACATGCTCAAATACAGAAACAACTAGCAAAACATGTTATCTCATTAAAGCATAAAGGCCACACAATCCTAAAATTACAAGAAAGAGATAACACAACAATTTAAAAACCCAATTTCAGCTAGACTTAGTTGCTAAAATCCCTAGCCCAAATATTTTCAGATCGCAATCCAAAACTACACAAAGAATTTCATCATCCAAATCCAATGAATTACTAAAGTTGTCAACAAAAACATATCAAAATCCATGACTAATAGCCTATAAGGTCAACCATACTTCACCGTTGAAAACCTTGAATTGAGAACTTACACTTTCAAAAGCAAAATTAACAGATTCACCAACCAAAATTCATGAAATTCTACTACTCCAAAACAGATCGAGCCACATATCAAAATTTGAAATGAAGTGAGGATAAAAAGTACAAAACACTTAAAAGTTTGCAGCATATTTGATTTTGAAAAACATGGTACGAAGAAAACTTACAAAATAGTTGGGGTTTATTAAAAGAACACGAGAAAACCTAGCAGGGACTCCAGTTCACTTTTTGGAATAACTTTTCGGTGAGTCCTGAAGTAGTGAACGAGTCCCAACTCCAATCCTTTCCAGTGTTGTTCAGAGCAGGAAAATGGCATAAGAATTGTTTTTAGAACCAATGTTAGTTATGCCCTTTAGTGTTCTATGTTGGCTCAATGGACTAGGAATTGGATATAGAATGATAAATTTTCCCTCCAACTTTGAGATCATTGACTTGAGCATATCATACTTCTAGCTTGCCATAAAGAAGTACAGGTAGACAATAAAGAACCATATCAAGCAACTCGGTGATATTTTAATATTACATTTTTATACCTGATATATTGTTTTCTATTTTGGTCAAAAACTTAATGAACTTCATAAAATTTGTCTAAAAATTTCAAAACTAATTGAAAGTCTTTGAAAAATAAATAAATATTAAAATATAAATTGCTTTTTTAATTGGTTGATGGTTATTTGTATGTGGTTTTACATTGAATTATGAGATATAAAAATTATATTAAAAAAATAAAATAAAAAAGTCTAAAAAAAATTATTGTAAGTGTCATAACTTTGCATGATAGAATGCCATGTGGATAGCTCCCCGCCATTTTTTATGCAAAAAATATTTGCAACATTAGATATTTCTAGTAGAAAAAAACATTTGAATTTTTTTTTGCTTTTCATTAGTCATAAGTCTTTTTGCTTGCTTTTTCTATTTCAGTTTATTATCTTCTCATTTTAAATTTTCTAATTTTACAGGAATTTCTAATTACATTTATTTTCACCCTATGTTTACTACTTGCAAAGGAATTTCAAAATATGTTAAAACTCTCACATTAAAATGTTAATAACTAATTTTTTTTATATTTCTATGATTTTAATCAAATCCATTTATTGTTGTATTGATTTGAAGTTAATACAATTTTAAAAAATGTTATTATATATTATATATATATATATATATATATAATGAACTATGCTATCAATAAGTTTAGTTGTCAATTACTTTTTATTTTTTGCATAAGAGGCAAGTACCAAGCAACAAACATTGCATATTAAAATTTTTATATCTAGTTTATTATTATTCAAAAATTACAATGCTTACATGACTTATCATTGTTCATATCATTGCCAAGACATATCATTGTTCATTGAAAGCTCCAACAAAAATCAATTATTCGATCTTGAAATGAGTCAGCACACTCTTTCTCTCTAATCTCGGATCCAAATAGTTGTCAAAAACTCTTCAAACTTGTATCCTCTATAAATAGCTGGGTGTTGTTCATTCACGATGCTCATTGCAGGGGCAATAAAAGCATCGTTTCCAGGATCATAAAAGTGGGAATTGATATGTGTGCATTGTCCATATTGGTTATTGCTTGATGCTCCATGCTCCTAAATCTCTCATTGCTCATAGACTCAATAGTCTGCAACTTAAATAATAAAAAAACAACCAAAAAGTAAGTATTTGAGGGTACTAAGAATTATTGGGTAGGGATTGAGGTGTCTACCTAGAAGAAACCATCATCTTCTCACGATTTGATGGAAACTGCACCCCTGAGTTGAACAGACAACAGTGCCTTGGAGCCGAACTGACAGACAAGACTGAACTGATGTGAACAGAAAGCAGATGTCATCCCTCGATATTGGAGTCAGGACGTAGTGGTGAAATGACATCGATTAAATATTTATATACAAAACCAATGTCAACTTTGTAAAAAAAAAATGCATATGGGAGAACTAATACCTCCTCATTGATGCTAGATGTCACACAATGACATAATAATAACTAAGCGCATATGACCATTATTACTAGTTGTTTAACAACATTTTAAGTTGCTCTTTCAGGCGTAATTTACGATAATAAAAAAATAGTTAGTACATGTCTCTAAAATATATAGCCTAAGACTTTGACTTGTTCCATGTCATTTAAGTCTTTTGTTCGATTATAAGGCGAAACTTAAAAATTAAATTATATACGATGGGGTTATAGATAGACGGTGATCGGGCGCGTTGTTAAGGCACTCTTTGATGTTAAGTCACCGGTTCAGTTTCTCGCCTACTCAGGTATTATTCTTGGACATGACCATAATGTAGCCTCACTATTGTTGAACTTACAAAAAAATACATTGATATGTGCTTTAGCGATAAGTTTTAGTGGTAAAACTAACGAGACCATGGTTAAAATCCCATTGAGTATATGGCCGGCTATGATCTCGGCTCAAGGAGTAGACTCCCCACTTTCTTAGAGTCTCAATAAGATCTGGCATATCTAGCTTGCAGGTTGCTAGATATACTCTTGGTATTATAAGGCAGCCATGAAATTTGATCTTGGACCTCACCTAGATTAGACTAGAAAGTTATCGATTCGCCATGGTTCAAAATAAAACAAACAACAAACACTACATATGAACTCTACCAGTACATCACTTCAAATCATACATAAGTTACTTGAGACATGGTACTTTGGTGTTTCAGTGCATGGATTACTATGAAAGGAATCCCACTCATACTTAAATCTTATTTTTTGAAATTATGTTTTTATTTAATATTGTGATGGTACTTTTGCTTATTTTAATATTAATATATCAATGTTATATTAAAAATTATTGTGATGGTATTTTTCATACTTTATTATTAATATTTCATTGTTATATGAAAAATTAATGTGATGGTATTTTTTCTACTATAATAAGTGTTAATCATTCATAATTGTTATATATTTATTTATTGTTATCCACCATATTATTCCATTATCACTACTTAATGCTAATTTACAAAGTTTTATAACATTATCGGTTGTTATTCTATTTCATTATCAATACTTAACATTAATTTACAAGGCCTTATAACATATGAGGCTTTTAGTTGCTTCTATGCATGTATGGATAAAGAAATATCTACCATGGTAAAGGCCCAGCATACGAAATGGAAATTAAGGGACCTCAAAGGAGTAATCATTAGCATTCTAACTTCTTAATTACAAATTAGCGTGTTAGAATCATTTTGATTTCTGTGGAGTTTGAAATATGCATTCATAAATGCATTGGTGTAAGTTATTTTATATATATATTAATATTTTTTTTTTTTGTTGAACTCACTCAAAATTGATAGATAGAATTAGGATAACTTAAGTGATTCATTTTTATTGACAAAAAGCACATAATAATACATATGTTTGACCATTGGTTTAATATTCCAAGAGGTCTCTTGGACTTCTATGACAATTCACATTTGTCCAAACTAACCCTAACAAATTAGGTATCCAACATCCCCCCCACCAATCCGAAGGGTTATAAATGAATCCAAGATGAGAGCTAAAGTGCATGGCAACCAATGGCTAGATGTGCTCTCTAAAATGGTGGTTTAAGGAAAACCACAAACCAAATGAGGTAGAAGAACTTGAGGTCTCTATCGGCGGTTATTTAAGGTTGACCAACAACTCTGGAACTAAAGCTTGAAGCAGTTCCTGGAACAATTCTGGATATGTCTAGAAGTTGAAGTCTTCTACAAAGTGGAAGTGCTCCCTAATATTGGTTTAAAGTTGACCATAAGTTGATGTATCAAAAACCAAAATCTTTTGTCGATGGTGGTTTAAGGCTGGCCACCAACCAAAATCATGCTCATGGAGCATGAGTTTGTCTCTTCCTACAACTTTGAATCTGATTATGGTTGAATCTACCTCTAGGATCTGGTTCAGGGTCGCTTGATGTATATTCGATGCTAGTAGCTAATCATCAATTACCCCATGTCAGATATAAGGTAAGAAGATGAAGAAATCTCCACTACAAGATGTGTTAATGTTCGAGATTGAACTCTAAGGTATGCCTGATATATATTCTTGGTTATTGAAGACCATTTCCATGAAGCAATCCATCCAAGGTGAAACGTTTCTCTTGCATGAGTTTTATGTCTAGAGAATTTGTCTGAATGATGAGTGTCTTTTCCATAATGATTATAAAGATGAAGATCAAAACACTGATATTTTACTTGGCGAACTCGATCATAATGTTCGCATTTGACACTTTGATATGAATGTGGAAAAGGAGTAGGATTTGGAATAGATGAATATGAATCGTCTTGAATAAACCCAATACTATGAAACTTGATGGGTTTGGAATAGCCTAGAATGTGAGAGGACATATCCTTGCCATATCCAAGATCATTTATATACCTATTGTTAACAAATTCTTCCCAAGGTTTGATGATGGACTTGGGAAGTGTTGGCTAAACCTCTGCATCTTCATACAAATCTACTCTAGGAATGGCCTCACTATTATGATCAATTTTTTTTATTGTTGATTGGAATCAACCTCAACCTCAAAAAGGGATGTATTCTGAATAGATATAAGTTCAAAATGTTGATTTTTTTTATAGCTCATCTTGTTGTAGATGCAACTAAAGTTGCATAAACTCAATTTTCTCTTATTCATGTTGTAGACAAATTTTAATATAAGCAAGAATGGTTTTGCTAATTTTCACTGTCATCAACAATAAATGATATTAAAGTATTCAATAATTCTAATACTCCATCAAGTTTTCCATTTTCTCAAAAAAGATGAGGCTCAATAGTTCTAGTGGAAGCCTATTGACAGTGTTAGACCCGCTAACATCTCAGGGGATATCCTCGATAAGAAGTCCCAACTAGACCTCAGACCGTTTGGAGTAGGAGTCTCAGCACTAGGTAGTATGGTATCACCTTGACTGCGGTTACACACAAAGGTAAGCAAGATGTCCTTGTTGGAAGCAAGGGTGTGACCTTGCAGCAAGTCAAGGAAGATGCATAGAAAGGCTCTAACACACGGAAGGGGAGAAGAGTGCGCCCCTTAGAAGTCTGTAATAACACACAGCTTGAAAGGGAACACACGAGCTGAAAGACATCACAAAATGGAAAGCAGAATAGCCGAAAATCCAAAGTGATGAGTTAAACCAACGACACGCTTCAGTAAGATTCATACAAACATATACAGAATAGTCCATGCATACATGTGTAAGTTACAACTACATACATTGTTAGAGTAACCAGAATAGTCGAACTACAATAACAATACATGCATGAAACGTGTTGGCTATGTTATATTAAAAGAGTGGAAGATCCAATCACACATACAACTATGACAGCCACTAGCCTTAATAGTGGAATGTTACAGTCACTACCGCCTGCTCCTTCAAAGAGATGTACTCGCTCTACACTGTGGAGAAGCCAAGGCTCGTTATAATACACTCAAGGCTTTCTCTAAATTATACCTATCAAAATCTTGGCTCTTAAAAGCATTTACAATGAGTTATGAGGTTCTATATATAGCAAATGGTGGGGTGACCCTTGACATTCCCCTTTGTAACTCTTCAACTACCCTCATGACTTTTCAACTTACACACGAATGTTTACATTCTACTATTGACACTTGGTCTTTCACTTTACAACATGTTTACAATACAATCTGCACATGTACCCATGTGAGACAAAAATGGGCTTGAGTAAGCCATGCAAGACATCACTGAGACTTAGACAACTGTGGGAAGACTAACTTGTTGACATCCTCTTAGTGATCGACGGTGGCGAATTAATGCCAAGCTTGGTAGTGTGTTATGGTGTTTGCGTGCTCCGTGGTGACATCCTTCTGAAAGAGAACTATTGCCTCCATAGCATCCAGGTACACGATTTGGCAGCTTTGTCCAGCTCGTCATATAGCATGCACATCATGGTCTTGAATTTAACCAGCCTAGCGACATACTAGTGCATAGTGTCTGCGCTGATCTGCAAATCTGCGCTGGTGGCTATGCACATCAACTGCTCTAAGTACATGTCTAGCTCCAGTCGGAATTGGTTCTTTGCTTTTTCCTCGGTGAGTGTGCCAAAGGATGGGATCACATGCTTGCACACAATGACATCCATGATTCTGAACACTCGTGCATGTGAAGCATGTAAGCTGGTGATGAGATGTGGAAGTTCCTCATAGTTACAGATTTGACTATGGATGTGTGCCTTCAACTCCACTGTCGTTGGCTTCATCATCTATGGCAAGCACAACAGGACTATCTTATACCTCATTGTCCAAATCTGCATGTGATCGGCAACAATGTGTATGTCTGTCAAGATGCGTGCTCTACTAGCACAGTTGTTGCCAACCATTAAGATGGAAAATGGACTTATGCATGGTGAAGAAACTGAAATACAATTTCCACATGAATCTATTGAGAAACGATACTTCATCAAGTATCGTTTTCTTCAACTCTACTTTGGCGGATGTTGTGCCTTGCTCTTCTCTTTGCTTAGCTTCTTGCAACTCCTTAGCCATGCACTCGTTCTCAGCTATCAAAAATCTCACACTTGAGCTGGTGGCTTCGACATATGCATTTGTAACATCGGCCAATGCATCTAGATGTTTGCGCAAATCAAATATGATCACTCATTCTCGAAAATGCGTAGGAGATGAATGGACATCCCGAGTGGGCACTTTGTGCGACTGCGCAACTCTATGTTGTGACTCATAAAAGGATATGTTGTGCACATCTGCGTCCGTATTGTCCTCAAGGATTTTATTGTCTCCTTGATCACTTGGAACTTTCTCTGCTCCCTGATTTGGCGAAGCTGGTGGAGTGACCTCTAGGCCTTTGGGCAAGAGATCTGCATCTTGATCCTTCTTTGGCTTAACCAAATCCGTATCCATCTGCTCCAACATTTGTTCAATCTCTTGAGCAAAGTCCTTCTCCTGCGACTGCTCATCATGTTTTCTATATGCCAGTTGTTCTGATGAGTCAATAACCTGTATTTGTGTAGTTTCATCAATGTGAACATATTGTGCTTCTTGTTGTTCCTATTCTTGTTGTGCTTCCTTCTCTTTTCTGCACATCTCTTGTTCTTCCCTTAGTTGTTGCTTCACCTTCTGCAACTTCTTCTCTGCCTCCTCTAGTTTCTGCTTCTCCCTCTGTGTTTGCACAATCCTTAAGTTGTGTTGTCGCTTCTTTGCTTCAATCTCCAAAGTTGCTCTTAATACAAGTGGATATGCCTTGAACTTGCAACTTTGCTCTACCTCTGCGCTGTTGGCAACCTTCATCTTGCCTTTATCATGCGCAGGTTTGCTTCCCTTTGTTGCTGCTAATGTTGTTTCTCTATGAGATGTTGCTGCCTTGTGCACTACTAACCATTCTACAACCACTTTGTCTAGTTCATTGAGCCTTGAGGAGTTGTAGCAATATCTCCATGGGTCTTCCTCAGGCCAATGACATGCCCCGTGGATCCAAGGATGATACACTCTCGCACAGTGGTCCTCCACTAAGTGATGCGGGTCATATGGATTGAAACTTCTGGTGTCAAATGTGAATCTCTTGAATTCTTTCATCTTGGCCTCAACATGCTTGAGACTCTTAATCTCATACAACTTGATCTGCAAAGGAAGAGCGGGCCAAGGTGCCTTGTTCTTCCTGTGGAGTCTCGTTGACAACCGAGTCGAGATCTGGTATGTAACCTCTTGCATGATGAGCTTGTCCATGGAAAACTTCGGTAACACATGCGGAGCCTTCTTTGTGTTGTACTCTCGGATGAAGGTGCCAAGGGGTGAGGCATACCAATTTTCTATGTTTATCAATGCCTCCATCGATGCCTGTACATGTAAGGCAGATCCTGCTCAAAGATCATCATGTACACTGGGGTGACGAAGTGGTCTGATAGCTATAGTTTAACTCCATGAAAGCTGCATTCAAAGAAAAACCTGCAATAGATGTGTACAGAGGTTTCTAAAGATGTCCATGCCCAACCCAAGCTTGGGAACTACTGACAGGCATAGATTGCATCAAGAATGTAGGCAAACATGAAGAGATTTGCTTGTTGACCCTTGGGTGGATGTCGGGCATTTGTTACTTGCCCTTTCAGTTAGATATCAAACATGTCGGACCAATTGAAAGGTCTTCCTTCATTTTCCAGTTGATCCAACACAATCACCCAACTCTGCAAGAAGGTTTTTGTACTGTCTTGGCCATATAAACGACATGCGAAGATGACCAAGAACTGATAAGCCTTCCGCAATGCCTTTGTCTTATATACTTGGTTGGGTGTCATCCTGAACTTATACGGCTCTCTCACCCAGCTCTTCAAGATGTCTCTTGAGTTTGCGTTGCTACTAGGATGGGTGAAGAGTGAATCCATTTTGTTCACCAGCTGTTGGAAGTGATACATCTCCTGAAATTTCTTTGCCCTGAAGGTAGCAAGTTTTTTTCCACTGACACTGCTCAGTACCATTGTCTCTGGATAAATATTCGATACAATCCAGTGGATCATGTCTGCACATGGAAATGCGAGATACCTGCATGCAACTCGGTATAAGCTAGATTTGTATATGTTGACATAGACTTTGTAGTCCTCTATATTCTCCTTAAACGTGCCTAAAAAATATGTCATTGATGTCCTACCATGCGATCTTGATATCCTTGTCTATGAACAGCTTAGTATATTCATAGATGGGCAAGCTCATAGACAATTTCTCAACCACATCTCCAATTGTGCTCTCAATGGTGTCCTTTGACCCTTCTCTCTTGGAAGAAATTGTACCTATACTGCTAAGATATTGATGAACACTTGTGTTGCCTAGAGACAGAGAAACACTCATGGAAATAAAATTGTCATCTAAAAACTAAAAGCAACTTGAGTACTAGCATGCAACACACCTGGGTGACTGACTAGGAAATTTGCACAATTTTCTCTTGGAGAGGTTGGGACACTTACTGCCAGAACTACACAGAGCACACTGCAGGCTGCCAGTGAGCTGACTAGCTACTGAAACTGCGCAGAGCACATCCTGGGAGGCCAGTGTGAGGCAATATCTGCACAATTCCTGGGAGCAAGGCGAGGCTTCCATCCTTGAAATGCGCAGTGCAAGCCGGCCAAGGTAAGGTCCGGGCCAAGGGAACTCAGACCTGCCACCGGGAGACTGAAAAAAGTGACCACTGAATGCATGTGCGAAGCTGGGTGCAGACGTGAGTGAATGAACACACATTCAATCAGTAAGTGCAAGATTTAGTAAGATGGGAAAACAACTAAGTGTGTGAAGTGAGTCGCCACAACGGGGACTGTTAATGCAGAAACAATGTTATGCATGCGACAACAAGGAAATGCAATGCAATGCAAAACTCAAAACAATGCTTCTACAAGCTAACATGCATTGAAATGATAGAAATCATTCAACAAAACCAAGAAAACACCACTCACACAAACCAAAATAGAAAAAGTGACAAAAAAGCAGCGAAATACATGAAAAGCGGACTTACCCAGAAAAAACTATAATGAGTGTGCCGAAAGTTCCTAGATGTGTTAGGAATGCTAGAGATTCAAGATTGAAAGTGGAGAATGAGCTCTAAGGCGTTGAATAAATAGTTTTGACAAGATCGAGTCTTATGACGCACATGCCACAAGTCTAGGAAAAAACAACACTTGGCGGGAGGTTTCTATAATGACTTGTGCATGTAACTCCAACTGCTAAAAATAGATCCCTAAAATCTAGGGATGATTTTTTTTAAATCTAGAGAAATTGCCCATGCATCAAGGCAATATTGGAGGGAACCAGTCAACCTGTGAGCACATGCAACAGTCAGCAAGCTTTCGGATGACTTCTACGTAGTTTCTGGACTGAGTAGCTCTGACTGTCCCTCAAGCTCTGCGCAATTTATGGATTGAAGCCAAGGTTTCCATCCAGAACTGCGAAAATTCTGAGAGCAAGCTCGGTGATGGGCTTCTCTGCACAATTTTCTTGGGGAAGGCAACCTGCATGCTCTACGCAATTCTCGAGAGCAGTGTTGGTTTCCAGGATACACTGCAAAATTTCGGAGAGCAAGGCTGGTTTCCCTCTAGTTCTGCACAATTCTCCAAGTTAGCACAAGAACCGGTTGAAGACCAAGTCATGGGAGGTCAGCTTGCAGGTGAAAGACAAACCAGTTAGCGAACACAAGTTGATAAGCCAAATAAACTCAACTAAAATCATAAGTACTTGGGCAGAGCAAGACATGCTGCTAAGGATGGTTGGTAGGGAGGCTCCAAAACGAAGCTAAGGCAAAATTTTGGAGGATGGTTGTAGCCACTACAACATTGGCAACGCACTGGTAGAACTCCAGCTCTCTGAATGGACCTTGTTTCATGAAAAGCAGATCGAACTCCTCCATAAGTATTGTTTGATTCTCCGATCATCATGGTTTCCACACTAGCTTGAGTGAGAGATGTAGCACCTTCCATTCTCTTGATCGGTCAGCACACATTCCAAGCCAAGTCAACTTGGTTGTTTCAATTGGGTATGAGGGGTATATTTGTGCACAAGTAATATAACTATCAGAGTTTAAGTTTCATCTCTGGTGTTGCTTCGCTGCCAGTAAGCCTAGACAGTACCCTGATGGATCCATGCAGGAACACAAGCATCGCTCCGGTGCCAGCGAGCCTTGTTAGTATCCCGGTCGAGTTACTTGCATCACCTCTCTATGCAGGAAGCCTTTCTCTTCGTTTTCCTTATTCATTTTTTCAAGTTTTTCATATTTTCATTTTTTTCATAGATCTGTGCATAGGCACTTATTTATTTTAGATGTGGAAGAGGGATCTCGATTTATTGAGAGAATAAGAGGTTGTTCCTTCAGAGAAGTATGTGATATATACCTCTGACATACTTGTTAAGGTTTTCCCCCTCACCTTACTCTACTTTACTGAGCTGACAAGGACTAACCCAAAAACAATCGACTAGAGTAGGTGGTACTAGTTAGAGTGCAAGTGTTGTGTTTTCACCAAGATTCAATTCGAATAGAATGTATTTTCCATTGGTGTATCATTCACTGAAGACAACAAGTTCTGCATAAAGAGAGAGAATGATAGATAACCAAGTGTTAATAGCAGTATAGGTCCTCTTGTACTTTACCCTACTTGACTTAAGAGTTGCACATGGATTCATACGAAACTAACCTACAGACATCAACAAGCAAACAAAACGATAAAGCAAAGAGCAGAAGAAAATGTGAAAGAAAAGAAAGTAAGAAAAGCAGGCAAGCAAACAAAGAAAACATGCATGCAAGAAAACAAGACATAATGCAAACACTACTCCTACTCCTAAGCTAACGATGCAAGGGTCTGATCACATGAAGTGATATTTCCAATGCATCCATCGATGCATTGGTTGACCCATGTTGGTGAAGGCATGGTTTGCGAAAAGGATGGTCATGCGAACTAGCAAACATAAAAGATATAACAATGAAGACAAACACATTTTGCGTTTGAACGCATCCACACAAAAAAAAAGAGTGAAAGCACAAGACAAGCATTATGCGGGCTTAACATGGTGTTGTGACACACTACGTGCAGATGATAAGCATGTGCACTCTCTTAACTATGACAGACAAACAAACATGAGAAAAAGAGACAACTTATGCCTTGAAAGTGTGCTTGTTGTGTATGACTCCTCCAATGCATGAGAGATGGGATCATGTGATTCAGGTGGAGGAAACGAAATCTGTGTATTGAATTGATCTTCAATGCATACAGATGAGCGATGAGGAGCCTTGGGTGGTTCAACAATTTCTTGATCAAAAGTGAAACTAACCTTAGGACAGTGAGGGCCTGACATAACCATCAACTTGGAATGAAGTGCCTCGACATCTTGGGGGTTTCGACTTGATCGACAAATAGATCATCATAAATTGTTGGCTTTGAAAGATCAACAGTGATTGAATCAACATCAAGATCGAATATAGGAGTAAATAGATCACAACAGCTACGATCAAAAAAATCAATGAGTTCATCGGCATCCTCATGGTTTGATGAATCATACAAAGGGGTAGATGAGAATCCAAAATGTTCACCCTCTACATTTTCAAAAACAGTAGATGCAAAATCAAGTGGATTCTCAATGAAAGATCTGTCCTCTCCATTGTCAAATGATGCATTGACATCGGGTGTGTTTTGTGAAAGATCGGAAGTAGATGCATCTGTGGATGGATTTACACAAGGAAAATTAGAGATAGAAAAATCACCAAACATGTCAGGAAAAAGCGGAGAAGGCGTGGACAAAAGGAGATTATCCTTCACTACAGGTTCGTGTTCAAATCCCCATTCATACTCATCATAAATGATAGCGTAGCTTAGTTGTACAACATTAACTTTGTCGATAGCTTGCTCCTCGTTCACAACAGCGGTGGAGTCCAGAACGAAAAAACACAAAACAGTGCAATCCGTAGGATCGGCAAGACACAAGGACAAAGGTTGAGGTAAAAAGTGCATATGACAACCCATGGGCTTCCCAACCAAATCTACACAGAAATTGAGAATAGTGAGGGTGAGAGGATGTGACAGTTGAACATACTTGTGTTCATGCTCTCCCACATCACTCTGCGAAGGTGGAGTTGTTTGATGAGGGGAAGGTGGAAAATCACTTGTGATAATATTTGTGTCCACTTATGATTGTGCAACTCCATCACCAAAGTATGCTTAGTGTGGTTTGACCTTTTTATTCCTTTTGGGATAGAGCAATTTGATACAGACATGCTCATATCTGTCCCAAAGATATTGGAACTTCATCTTACTTTTTGGAGCTTCAAAATAGAGACGACAAAAGTGCTCCCAAAATTATGGTAGAGATTCATGCGGGGCCTTCCATTGTTGTAACATTTTTTTATCAAGTGCTTCAGGATCAAAATGATGAAAAATAGATTCTATTAGATCATTGAACTGTTTGAATGAGTGCACGAAGTTATGACACAGTATGCTACACCATAGCAATGGGTAGTCGCAAAGTGTGTGTGCGAGCAACGTACAAACCTCTGTTTCATTAAGACCTTCCACGTCCTCCATGAGTGCATGGAAGTCATCTAAGTGCTCAGGCCAGGTTACTTTGCCTTCACCATCATAAGTGATTTCTGACAAGTCATCCCAAAACTCCCTCTCGACTTCAAAGATATGTTCGTTGGACAGACATTTCAGAGGGTGAACTGTAACAAACTCCATGATAGATGTGTGAAGATTTAAAACATATTTTAAGGACTCAGCTTGTCATATGGCCCTCCTTCTAGTGCCAGAAATGTTGACAATGTTGCACCCACCAACATGTCAAGGGATCTCCACAGTAAGATGTCCCAACTAGAGCTCAAATTATTTGGAGTAGGTGTCCCAGCAGTTGGTAGTACGATATCGCCTTGACTATGGTCGCGCACAAATGTAAGCAAGATGTCCGTGTTGGAAGTAAGGGTGTGACCTTGCAGCAAGTTATGGAAGATGCATAGAAAGGATCTAACACACGGAAGGGGAGAAGAGTGTGCCCCTTAGAAGCCTGTGATAGCACGCAACTTGAAAGGGAACACACGAGTTGAAAGACATCACAAGATGGAAAGCAGAATAGTTGACAATCCAAAGTGATGAGTTAAACCAACAACACACTTCGGTAAGATTCATACAAACATATGTGGAATTGTCCATACATACATACGTAAGTTACAACTACATACATTGTTAGAGTAACCATAATAGTCGAACTACAATAACAATACATGCATGAAACGTGTTGGTTATGTTATATTAAAAGAGTGAAATATCCAATCATACATACAACCATGACAACCATTAGCCATAATAGTGGAATGTTACAGTCACTACCGCTTTCTCCTCCAAAGAAATGTACTCGCTCTGCACTGTGGAGAAGCCAAGGCTCGTTACAATACACTCCAAGATTTCTCTAAGTTATACCTATCAGAAGCTTGGCTCCCAAAAGCCTTTACAATGAGTTATGAGGTTCTATATATAACAAAGGGTGGGGTGACCCTTCACGTTCCCCTTTGTGACTCTTCAACTACCCTCATGACTCTTCAACTTACACATGACTGTTTATATTCTACTATTGACACTTGGTCTTTCACTATACAACATGTTTACAATACAATCTGCACATGTACCCATGTGAGACAAAAATGGGCTTGAGTAAGCCATGCAATACATCACTAAGACTCGGACAACTATGGGAAGACTAACTTGTTGACATCCTCTTGGTGATCGATGGTGGCGAACTGATGCCAAGCTTGGTAGTCTGTTATGGTGCCTGTGTACTTCCTGGTGACATCCTTCTAAAAGAGAACTATTGCCTTTGTAGCATCCGGGTACACTGTTTTGGCACCTTTGTCGAACTCGTCATATAGCATGTGCATCATGGTCTTGAGTGCAGTCGGCCTAGCGACATACTGGTGCATAGTGTCTGCGCTCATATGCAAATCTGCGCTAGTGGCTATGCACATCAACTACTCAAAGTACATGTCTAGCTCCAATCAGACTTGGTTCTTTGCTTTTGCCTTGGTGAGTGTGCCAAAGGATGGGATCGCATATGTGTTAACAATGACATCCATGATTCTGAACACTCGTGCATGTGAAACATGTAAGCTAGTGATGAGCTATGGAAGTTCCTCATAGTTCCATATCTAACTACGGATGTGTGCCTTCAACTCCACTTCCTTTGGCTTCATCATCTTTGGCAAGCACAACGGGACTACCTTGTACCTCATTGTCCAAATCTGCATGTGATTGACAATAGTGCATATGTCTGTCAAGATGTGTGCTCTCCTAGCACAAGGTTGTTGCAAACCATTAAGATGGATAATGGACTTATGCACAGTGACGAACCTGAAGTAGATCTTTTGCATGATTGTCTCGAGAAATGATACTTCATCAAGTATCACTTTCTTCAACTTTGCGTTGGTGGATGTTGTGGTTTGCTCTTCTCTTTGCTTGGCTGCTTTCAACTCCTTAGCCATGCGCTTATTCTCAGCTATCAAGAATCTCACACTCGAGCTGGTGGCTTCGACATATGCCTCTATAGCATCGGCCAATGCAGCTAGATGTTTCGCACATTGGATATGATCACTCGTTCTCGAAAATGTGCAGGAGATGCATGGACATCCGGAGGGGGCACTTTACGCGACTGCACAACTCTGTGTTGTGACTCATAAAAGGATATGTTGTGCAAATCTGCTTCCATATTGTCCTCAAGGATTCAATGTCTCCTTGATTACTTGGGACTTTCTATGCTCCCTAATCTAGCGAAGCCGGTGGAGTGACCTCTGGGCCTTTGGGCATGAAATCTGTATCTTGATCCTACTCTAGCTGAAGAAAATTTGTGTCCATCTGCTCCAGCATCTATTCAAACTCTTGAGAAAAGTCATGCTCCTGTGACTGCTCATCCTATTTGCTATCTGGCAGTTGTTCTGATGAGTCAATAGCTAGTATTTGTGTAGTTTCATCAATGTGTACATATTGCGCTTCCTGTTGTTCCTATTCCTGTTGTGCTTCCTTCTCTTTTCTGTGCATCTCTTCTTCTTCCCTTAGTTGTTGCTTCACCACCTGCAACTTCTTCTCTCCCTCTTCTAGTTTTTGCTTCTCCCTCTGTCTTTATGCAATCCTTATGTTTTGTTGTCACTTCTTTGCTTCAATCTCCAAAGCTGCTCTTAATACAAGTGGATATGCCTTGAACTTGTAGCTTTGCTCTGCCTCTATGTTGTCGGCAACCTTCATCTTGCCTTTGTCATGCATAGTTCTGCTTCCCTTTGTTGTTGTTGATGTTGCTAGTCGAAAGTATTTTGGTCTGGTCTAAGGTCTTGGATTATCTCAATTTGATTTGAATCTACTAGTGGAAGAGTTTGACTGGGTTTTCCCCTTCATAGGGGTTTTAACCCTGGCTGAGTGCTTATATTTGGTGTCATTAATCTTCATGTTTTGATTTGACGATTGCTTCATGAGATGAAGAAAAAATAAGAACATAAAGAAAGTTAATAAGAATACAAGAATATCACAAGTAATTGTGAACATAAGAAAATATTGCTGCCTTTTTTTTATTTTCTAACAATTACTTCTAAAGGAAATAATCCATATCCATGACATCTTTATGGTCCAAAGAATCTTTATGACAAATTCAAAGATCAAGTTCAGGCCTCTCTATAGCATACTCAATATTTTTGTAACAATGTTTGTGTCTATGATATGAAAACCTTTGGAAGGCCTAATACTAATGCGTTGAAAATCTAAACTAGAATCTAAATGATGATATAAAGGAATTGATCTTCCTATGTAAGAGAAGAATTGAAATTCTATGGCACTCCCTTGAGGCTCATGCAAACTTACTGTGACTTCATACCTCTGCAACTTGGACGGATCTTTGTGGCACAATATTCAAACATTTGTGGAAATTTCAGATCACATACATTTTCCTAAAGCGTTGAGGCTACAAATGTATGGAGCAATGCGAAAGTATGAGGCCATATATTCTGAGAATTATAAGATTATCTAAGCATACAAGAGACAATTTTAGGCACACGAATTTATTTAAGATGCATATCAAAGTGATATATCAAGTTGTATTTTATTTCTCGGTGAAAGGTCGACTTGGCACTTGAACAATAGGACTATGTATCTGAAGAAGGCATGTGAACTACTTGACTATACAAAGCTTACCGATGTAAGTTTAAATGATAAATTTCTTTATGGAAAGATATAAGACATCATTTTGTGACGGCCTATGTGAAGTTTTGTGGTGATTTATTATGTGAATTTTGTATCATTATATGTTTGTGACAATGTATTCTATGATTATATGCCAACTCTGAGACATGTTATATGCGAAGACCTAAGATATATGTGAAGGATGAAATTTTATTATGAAAATCTAAGGATCATTATCTTTGTGACATATGCGAAGGTATGATGCCTCATTACTGTTAGGCCCTGGAATTGTTGTATCTACTGCATCTTTTTTCCTATTTGATGCCTCACTTATTCCCTTGTTTTACTAGTTTATGAACGTTTATGTTGCACTTATATATTCTTTTGATGCAATAGTGAAGATTTACATTTGGTTTACATTTTATACCTTCTCTATATGCATTTCTTAGGTTTGATGTTCGTTAATGTTGTTAATGCAGGTCTTGCACTCCATAGAGATCCTGCACCAAAATAGAGGTATATGTCGGTTACTTCATCATTCAATCTTTTCATGGAGAGAAATATTGTCTGGTAGTTTAAACACACGTCTAGAATTATCTTGGATCATTTTTATAGTCATAGGTGCACATATCTTTCATTGACTTGTTCCTGCACTAAAGAGCAACATTCCTGCACTAGAGAGCCACCAATTTGGAGCTTTGACATCTCGACACGCTTCCGGGGAAAACTGAGGAAGGTTTTTGTTAAAAATGGTGTTCTAACACCTTCCCATGAGTTGGATTGCACCTAGGTCACACGTGTGGCTCTCTAGAAGACAATCAACAAATATGCTCAAAATCTGCCTAGATTCCAAACTGCCACGTTTGACCTCAATTTATATGAATATGGAGGAGAATCTTGGAAATCTAAGCATATGGGTTTTTTACTAATATAACAGGTTATCTAGAACCGAAACCATTTCCAAATATTCGCAATGGTTTAAAAGTTACATGAGAGTCTTTGAGGCAGTTTTATAAAAAGAGATTGCTTTTCCAGGATTCTAGGAACTTGTCCAGATTTGTAAAAAATGGGAAATTTCATATCAGATTTGTGTCTCCTTTATTAGGTATTGGTTGTAATAGAAATCCTTTGGATGGGAAGTTGTTAAAATCCCCTCTCATTCAGTTTGCGCTTGGTTTGGCTTGTTCAAACCTTGTCATGTCATTTTAAAATTATATAAAAGCCAAATCATGGCTCTGTAAAAGGGGACAGAAGACCATTATTTGTACTCTCATGCTGCTAAGTTGAGTGTTGGGGTTCTTCCCCTTCCTCAAATCGATTTGGAGTTGGACTATTGAGATCTAGATGTATAAGGTCTAAGATTTCAATTAATAACTAGCATCAATGTGAGGTTTCATTTTATTTTTTTTTACATTTTGTTAATGCTTCTCCTCGGTTTGTAATTTAATATTTATTTAAAGAGGATGCAAGCTAGTTGGTTTGGGCTCAACCAATCCAGCTTGTCACACCTTTGTTAGATAATATTGTGTGGTTTTTGAAATAAATCATTCTGGTGTGCATATTTATTGATTGAATATTATATTCCTATGTAACTTTTTCAACATTCTTTCATTTCTTTCCAAATACTATGTTTTCATTTCAAAGGTATGAACTATGTGTGATTCAAATTATTCATAGCTCAGATTTGAGAACGGTCCATTGCATACATTTTGTAATTTCAATTTGGGTTAAGTTGTGTGCAGATCAATTCTTGAAATCACTTATTTATTCCTTTCAGATTTCGTTACAATGATAATTCAACTCATGGTTTTCCCTTTGTATTTCCGTAAGCCTTGAATTCAAGAGGATTTTGAAGGAAACTGAGATTTAACATTGGTTCATGAAACGCTCTATTATTTAAAACCTTGTTCCATTAATATACGTTCCGGGTTTGTGAGATCTTCCTTAAAGATGAATGTATTATTTATATATGACTTGGTGAAGTTGTGAAACTTTCATTTGGAATCATTTCTTTGTGTGTTGGTGGTTGTGTCTTGAAGACTTTAATTGGGTTTTTTTAGATCTAAGATATTGAGGGTTCCTTGATTCTTTATGAAGATCTCGTAATATAATAAGTAAAGTCACACTAAAGCTAGACCCTGAAGTTTCTTGTAATAATTCAGGCCATATTCAATGATTACAGTGCAGGATTAAAGTGCAGGATTGATCTTGTTTCTTTTCCTTACCCGAGACTTACTTATTGTAATAATTCTTGTTTTTCTTAGTTGAAGAAACAAAGCCATGTTGAGGGGAAGCACTTGTATCACCCAGCCATTAAAGATTGGCCAAGTTTTAACAAGTTCATTTGAATACAATGTGAATTGTCAGTGAGTGCAATTGATTACACTTTGTGGTTGATTTTGCAAGAGTGGAACCAGAATATTTGATGATTCAAATGAACTAGTGTGAGAAGGTTGTTAAGAATTGATTTATTGTTGGTTTCATTTTCTTCCTCTTGCAAAACTTTCTCTTAGGTGTATTTTTAGACCTTTGAGTTTTTATACCTTTTGGTTTGAGAAGATAGAATAGAGTGTGGTTTTCCTGTCATGCAAGTTTATGCATTTTATTTGTACACTGGAGTGCCATACACTTTTTGCACAGAGAGTGAAAAGTCGATATAGTGCAGGAATGATTGGAGATTTGTTTGATTGATTATAAGCACTCTTTTGAACTGAATGGATTGAGACTTGTGTCCTTTTGAGAATTTTTATTATTTATCTAGTTTGAAATCTCAGCTTGCTTGATAATTTTATGAGTGAAGAAGCTAGTGTCCACATTGATCAAGTTCTTTTTCTTTTAATGAAATTGTCAAATCTAGTGTAGGAATTGAATTGAGAATTTAAGCACTGTTTTCCAAGACTTACAAGGTTGTTAATGATTTTGAAAGATTAGTGTTTCACTTTTAATGAATACATTTGATTGCAGGATTGGAGTGGATAATTATTTTTGTTTGCAGGACAATTTAGGGTTTTGTTTTGCAGATTGCTAGAGACTTTCTCTAGGATTTCCAGTGTTGGGCCTCTAAGTTTACGAACTCCCGGATTGACAATTAGATATTAGGTTGTTTATTACGCCCAACAGTTACAGTAAAGGATAGACCTGCAACTCTTTTTCTTGGCTCTTTGGAATATTACCTTGTTGGACCTAATGTCAATTGTATATAGTAGAGGCCGAGACCTTGGGAACTCCATGGAAGAATTGTGAAAAGATATCTTTGGGACACAAGTATATGATGCAGCTATGCTACCAAGAATTACCTCCTTTAAATAAAAGAAGGAATACTCATATCATCAAAGCCAACCTATCCAATACAATAAATTTTGATAAGGACTAAAGATTGGTGGAAAGACTAAAGCCTCCTCTATAGACATTGTATGTGCAAAGAACATTCGAAGCAACCCAAAAAAATATCTATGATCAACATCCTAGTTCGATAACTAAAGGTCTAAGGTACCTCTATTGAAGGAAGTCGACACATGTCAACTGAAGAAACAAGACCATATCTCTTCAAGGATGGATAGGTAAGGTTGAAAAAGGTATGTATAAACTTTGCTAATGACCTATGTAAATTATAGTGCATATAATACTAAAATAATGAATTAATTATCTCTTGGAAGATAGTAACACATCATAAAAATGGTGTGTAGATATATTTTTACAGATGATTGATATGTTAGCATTTGAATTCTTTCCTTGCATACAAAGACTAGGTTTTTGAAATCCAAGAATGAAATGAATTTCATATCACATATAGAGAGCTTGCTAATGACATTTCTAAGGTTTTAAACTAACCCATTAGTATATTTGAAGAATTTTCATTTCTTAAATGAAAAATATTGAAAACTTTGGAGAATCTAGGGTTTGTAAAACCTAGTAAAGGTTTGAATTAGCAAACCCCAGGAACAAAACTCTAACTAATCATTTCTATTATAAGAAGAAGTTATAGCTGTTGAAGATGACAAAAATGACATCATGCTAATGTGAGAACTAGGTTGGTGAATAGGTCTAAGATTAAGAGGGAGTGGACCTTCCTAAAGAAGACAAGTACCCTGCATCTCCTTTCTTTGACTACTATTATTGGTATTTTGTCTATGCACTTGGCCTTTTGTTCTTTCATAGTATTCTAATAAAGATTGCAAGTTAATAATTGCCTAAGCTTCAGCAATTGATGAAAGAATGTAGAAAAGAATGGAGACTTTCCTAGAAGAAGGAGAAAGTAGTCTGAAGGTTATATTAAAGAAGTTAACACTTAGCATTAGATGGGAACACGAAAACAAGACTTAAGTTCACTTACCTTAGATAGAAAGAGGGATCTGCAAAATCTTGGATGGATATGAATTGATTGGATTCCTGATTTATTCGATTCAAGAACAAATCAATTAGGATGGAAATGATGTTGATAAATATACTACTGATGGTTGGTAACTGGTATGATTTATTAAAAGAGAATGAAGCATAATTTTATTACAATGCGAAGGAAGAAGACGTGAAGTTGTGAAGAATTTTGGATCCATAAGTTGTTTAATGAACTACTTGATGATATGTTGGATTCGATTATGATATTGATCAAAGTTGCATGAAGATAATCAAAGAACCAGGAAGGTCAAAGTTCTTTGTGATTCGAGAGTACTCGAGAAGCTGCAATTGATCTCCACAAAAGAACAAGTAGTTGATTCATTAATGAAGTTAATTTTCATAGAAAAGGATGAGTATTTTTGGGACAAGCTTAGGCTTAGATATATCTCATCCTTGGTTGAGAGGGAGTGAGGGTGGACACCGTGTTCTCCAT
>APFE031593718.1:87032-133702 GCA_000404065.3 Pinus taeda
GGCACACACACACTCATCATCATATACATATTATGCACTCAATGAAGAAGTAATAGATCAAGAAGAGGGAGAGAAAGAGCTTGCACTTGTGGAGGAATTTTAGTGAAAAAAGGATGAATTTCAGAGTTTGTTGGAGGCCTGAAATTTCGGGAGTGAAATTTCAAGAAAGTGACAAGTTTGATGTATGTTGACTTTGATTTTGGAGGTGACTTGGAGGAGAGTTGGACTTGGAATTTTGGTGGCATTTTTGGTCTTGTCTTTAATATCTCATTTTGATCTGATTCTATAAGAGAAGGATTGTTGTTGGGTTTCCCCCTTGTGGGGTTTTTCCCTGGCTTGGAGCCTAATTTTTGGTGTCTCTTGTCTCTCTATTTTTCTCGAAAGACTAGACATTTTGTTTAATTGCTTGATGAAGAACGCTTAAAGAAGTAATAAGAATATATTAAATATTCAAAAGTAATTATCAAGTAAGAGATCAAACCTAAACTTGCTACATTTGATTTCTCAACAAACATAGTTTTGCTCATATTCATTTCAAAAATATTCCAAAATATCCAATCTATATAAGAATAGTCGCTACACACCATTGTAAATGTTAATGTGATTAAAAACATCCTGATATTGAATCTTATTCCTATTACATGGCTTATAGAAATCTCAGAATTACCTCATTTCAGAATAGGTTATCTTGATCGGAGAAGAATGAGAGAACCTTTACAACTATATTTTCTTCATTTGGAAATTTACTTAAAAATGCAGATCAAGAGCCTCCCTTCCAAATATTCCAGATAATGTTTTGCATGGTTTCAATAATTTCTTATTGAGTAAAAGCACGGGATATTGTTCAATACAACATCATAATCAGGTTTCCAGCAATCAAGATAATTTCTAGTTATTGTTAAATAAGTGTTGGTTTCATAGCATAGACTCCCACAATTTTCTATATTACAATATCATACCTTAAATTCAAGTTATTTCATAACCTTCTTTGGAACGTTGTTTTGCTCTTAATTTCTTATGATAGACAACAAAACCCTCCACCAACCCCAAACAATTATTAAACATGCACTAATTGTTACTCCTATGATAACAAACACTTTAACCTTTCTTGAATTACTTATGGTTTCTTGAGTTTCTTTGATACATTTCCCTTTATGCATACGTATACAAAGGTAGTGGCTTCCAAAGTAATTGCAACATTATCACTAAATTTATTAACTTCTTCTAACAACAAAATTCTATAAACTTTTCCATTTAGGGATCAACATTGTAAGGAAAATTCTAAACCTCTAACATATTAGAATAAAATAAGAAATAAGATATTGAATTACTTGAGTTTCAATCAAGGATTACCAAGAAGTTGCTAGATAAAATCCCAATACTAAAATTCTGAACAAGCTAAATAAAATTCCAATAATAAAACAATTCATGTTTTGAACAAAAGTGTGATAACCATAAAGACTGTGAGCCTAATTCCATGGTTGATAATAATTGCATGAGACAATGAATCATTTAATTTTTTGGATAATGAAGATAAAAGTGTAGTTTGATCATGGATAGTAACCATGAGTCATAACATTTCTGCTTTGAAAACTCTGAAACACTAATCTTAACTCTTTTCTTGTGGAATACGACCATACAATAACGCTAGATCGATGCAAAATTTGTGAAGACGCCGCATTGGCATCATTAAAACCATTCTAGAGATCAAAGATATGTGTAATAGTTGCATCATAAGATGGAAGTGACAAAGTCATTTTGGTACTCTAAATGATTAGGCATTCCTAGTTCCAAATAACACATTCAAACTCTTCCTCGTCCTAAAACTATGATGACCCTGCCATTTGTGCTCAATAAATGCTTTTTCCTTTTTGACAAATTATAATTTCTAGAATTATAATAATAATAATTCAATTTCTTTAGCAAAGGCCTCTAATCAATCAAGTTTATCACTGCATCTCCCTCTCATGCACATGAAAATATTATATATACCCAATGAGCCCATTTATTCTTCTTACAACAATTGTCATTTTCGATAGAAAAGATGCTGACCATTGATGTTGTCAGACACCCTACATTCAAAGAGAGAGATAGACCTAGATTGATAAACACGAGATCTCATTCACTTAAAGGGCTCACTATCAGGTTTTAATTCATTTCAATTTTCAATCCACTAAAGAAATTCAAGAAAAAAATCACCACTACCCAACGACATGCTCAAATACAGAAACAAAGAGCAAAACATGTTATCTCATTAAAGCATAAAGGCCACACAATCCTAAAATTACAAGAAAGAGATAACACAACAATTTAAAAACCCAATTTCAGCTAGACTTAGTTGCTAAAATCCCTAGCCCAAAGATTTTCAAATCGCAATCCAAAACTACACAGAGAATTTCATCATCCAAATCCAATGAATTACTAAAGTTGTCAACAAAAACAGATCAAAATCCATGACCAATAGCCTATAACGTCAACAATACTTCACCGTTGAAAACCTTGAGTTGAGAACTTACACTTTCAAAAGCAAAATTAACACACAATTCACGGATTCACCAACCAAAATTCATGAAATTCTACCACTCCAAAACAGATGAAGCCACATATCAAAATTTGAAATGAAGTGAGGATAAAAAGTACAAAACACTTAAAAGTTTGCACCATATTTGATTTTGAAAAACGTGGTACGAAGAAAACTTACAAAATAGTTAGGATTTATTAAAAGAACTCGAGAAAACCTAGCAGGGACAAACAATGTGCATACATCGATTTTCCGTCCAACTTTGAGATGATCGACTTGAGCATATCATACTTCTAGTTTCCCATAAAGAAGTACACATAGACAATAAAGAACCATATCAAGCAACTCGGTGATATTTTAATATTACATTTTTATACATGATATATTGTTTTGTTTTTTTTATTTTGGTCGAAAAAGACTTTCAATTAGTTTTGAAATTTTTAGACAAATTTTAGGAAGTTCATTAAAGTTTTGAAAAAAAAAATATTAAATTATATATTTGAAAAATAAATAAATATTAAAATGTAAATTGCTTTTTTTAATTGGTTGATGGTTATAAAAATTATATTGAAATATATATATATATATATATATATATATATATATATATATATTGGCTAAGTGTCATAACTTTGCATGATAGAATGCTATTGTGGATAGCTCCCACCATTTTTTATGCAAAAAATATTTGCAACATTAGAAATTTCTAGTAGAAAAAAACATTTGAATTTTTTTTTGGCTTTTTCATTAGTCATAAGTCTTTTTGCTTGCTTTTTCTATTTCAGTTTATTATCTTCTCATTTTAAATTTTCTAATTTTAAAGGAATTTCTACTTACATTTATTTTCACCCTATGTTTACTACTTGCAAAGGAATTTCAAAATATGTTAAAACTCTCACATTAAAATGTTAATAACTAATTTTTTTTTTATATTTCTATGATTTTAATCAAATCCATTCATTGTTGTATTGATTTGGAGCTAATAGAATTTTTAAAAATGTTTTAAATATTAATTATAAATATATATATATATGATGAACTATGCTATCAATAAATTTAGTTGTCAATTACTTTTTACTTTACTTTTTGCATAAAAGACAAGTACCAAGCAACAAACATTGCATATTAAACTTTTTATATCTAGTTTATTATTATTCAAAAATTACAATGACTTATAAAGTATTAACATGGTATTTACATACCTATTATATAAACTTCTATAAAAACAATAAAAGAAGATTCGGAAAAATACATAAAATAATTAAAATATTCAATAAATTGAATGTATGCAATGCAAGTTTGTCTCTTAATATGAAGGAGTTTAAAATGCATTTTAATTTTATAAAAATAAAGGGTATATATTATTTTTTTTCCATTGTATTTTATTTATTTTTTCAAATAAAACTCGCGTTAAATTCAATTATGTATTTTTACATTAAACTAATCAAGCAAATTAAGCGAATTTGCTACTTTGCATGGCATGCTCGCTCTTCAATGAGCATTTTGAAGAAATCTCATGTTATCTCCATCATGATTTTCATGACGTTCTCTCGCACGCCATGGTTCACCATTTGATACCAACCAAAAAAAAGTTTGAAATAAAATATATAGCCTAAAATAAGTTAGTACATGCCTCTAAAATATATAGCCTAAGAATTCGATTTGTTCCATGTCATTTAATTCTTTTGTTGGATGATAAGATGACATTAAAAATTAAATTACATACAATGGGTTATAGATAGACGGTGATCGGGCATGTTGTTAAGGCATTGTTAGATGTTAAGTCATCGGTTCAGTTCCTCGCCTATTTGGGTATTATTCTTGGACATGACCATAATGTAGCCTCACTATTGTTGAACTTACAAAAAAAATACTTTGATATGTGCCTTAGCGATAAGTTTCAATGGTAAAACTAACGAGACCATGGTTAAAATCCCATTGAGTATATGGCCGGCTATGATCTCGGCTCAAGGAGTAGAATCCCCACTTTCTTAGAGTCTCAACTCTTACTTAATCGTAAGATCTGGCATATCTAGCTTGCAGGTTGCTAGATATACTTTTGGTGTTATAAGGCAGCCATGAAATTTGATCTTGGACTTCACCTAAATTAGACTAGAAAATTATCGATTCGCAATGATTCAAAAAAAATCAAACAACAATTCTACAAGTACATCACTTCAAATCATACATAAGTTACTTGAGACATGGTACTTTGGTGTTTTAGTCCCTGGATTACTATGAAAGGAATCCCACTCATACTTAAATCTTATTTTTTGAAATTATGTTTTTATTTAATATTGTGATGGTACTTTTACTTATTTTAATATTAATATTTCAATGTTATATTAAAAATCATTGTGTGATGGTATTTTTCATATTCATGTGATGGTATTTTTCATACTTTAATATTAATATTTCATGTTATATTAAAAAATAATGTGATAGTATTTTTCTTATTATAATATAAGTGTTATATATTATGAAATGATTAATATATATAATATATATATATATATATATATATATTTATTTATTTATTTATTTATTTATTGTTATCCACCATATTATTCCATTATCACTACTTAATGCCAATTTACAAAGTTTTATAACACAACACTATAGGTTGTTATTCTATTTCATTATCAATACTTAACATTAATTTACAAGGCCTTATAACATATGAGGCTTTTAGTTGCTTCTATGCATGTATGGATAAAGAAATATCTACCATGATAAATGAATTGGTGTAAGTTATTATATATATATATATATATAATATATATATATATATATATATATATAATATATATATATATATATATATATATATATATATATATAGAATATATATAGGTATATAGGTTGAACTCACACAAAAATTGATAGATAGAATATATATATATATATATATATATAGGTTGAACTCACACAAAATTGATAGATAGAATTAGGATAACTTAAGTGATTCAAATTTTATTGACAAAAAGAACATAATAATACATATGTTTGACCCTTGGTTTTATATTCCAAGAGGACTCTTGGACTTCTGTGACAATTCACATTTGTCCAAACTAACCCTAACAAATTAGGTCTCCAACATCCCCCCCACCCAATCTGAAGGGTTATAAATGAATCCAAGAAGAGAGCTAAAGTGCATGGCAACCAATGGCTAGATGTGCTCTCTGAAATGGTGGTTTAAGGAAAACCACAAACCAAATGAGGTAGAAGAACTTGAGGTCTCTATCGGCAGTTATTTAAGGTTGACCAACAACTCTGGAACTAAAGCTTGAAGCAGTTCTTGGAACAATTCTGGATATGTCTAGAATTTTAAGTCCTCTGCAAAGTGGAAGTGCTCTCTAATGTTGGTTTAAAGTTGACCATAAGTTGGTGTATCAAAAACCAAAATCTTTCGTCAATGGTGGTTTAAGGCTGGCCACCAACCAAAATCATGCTCATGGAGCATGACTTTGTCTCTTCCTACAACTTTGAATCTGATTATGGTTGAATCTACCTCTAGGATCTGGTTCAGGCTCGCTTGATGTATATTCGACGCTAGTAGCTAATCATCAATTACCCCATATCAGATATAAGGTGAGAAGATGAAGAAATCTCCACTACAAGATGTGTTAATGTTCGAGATTGAACTCTAAGGTATGCCTGATATATCTTCTTGGTTATTGAAGACCATTTCCATTAAGCAATTCATCCAAGGTGAAACTTTTCTCTTGCATGAGTCTTATGTCTAGAGCATTTGTCTGAATGATGAGTGTCTTTTCCATAATGATTACAAGGATGAAGATCAAAACATTGATATTTTACATGGCGAACCCAATCATAATATTGGCATTTGACACTTTGATATGAATGTGGAAAAGGAGTAGGATTTGGAATAGATGAATATGAATCGTCTTGAATAAACCAAATACTATGAAACTCGATGGGTTTGGAATAGCCTAGAATGTGAGAGGACATATCCTTGCCATATCCAAGATCATTTATATACCTATTGTTAACAAATTCTTCCCAAGGTTTGATGAGGGGCTTGGGATATGTTGGCTAAACCTCTACATCTTCATACAAATCTACTCCAGGAATGGCCTCACTAATATGATCAATTTTTTATTGTTGATTGGAATCAACCTCAACCTCAAAAAGGGATGTATTCTGAATAGATATAAGTTCAAAATGTTGATTCTTTTTTTATAGCTCATCTTGTTGTAGATGCAACTAAAGTTGGATAAACTCAATTTTCCCTTATTCATGTTGTAGACAAATTTTAATATAAGCAAGAATGGTTTTCCTAATTATCACTATCATCAACAATATATGGTATTAAAGTATTCAATAATTCTAATACTCCATCAAGTTTTCCATTTTCTCAAAAAATATGAGGCTCAATAGTCCTAGTGGAAGCCTATTGACAGTGTTAGACCTGCTAACATCTCAGGGGATATCCCCGATAAAAAGTCCCAACTAGACCTCAAACCGTTTGGAGTAGGAGTCCCAGCACTGGGTAGTATGGTATCGCCTTGACTGCGGTTGCGCACAGAGGTAAGCAAGATGTCCTTGTTGGAAGCAAGGGTGTGACCATGCAGCAAGTCAAGGAAGATGCACGGAAAGGCTCTAACACACAGAAGGGGAGAAGAGTGCGCTCCTTAGAAGCCTGTGATAGCATGCAGCTTGAAAGGGAACACACGAGCTGAAAGACATCACAAGATGGAAAGCAGAATAGTCTAAAATCCAAAGTGATGAGTTAACCAACAACACGCTTCAGTAATATTCATACAAACATATACATAATAGTCCATGCATACATGTATAAGTTACAACTACATACATTGTTAGAGTAACCAGAATAGTCGAACTACAATAACAATACATGCATGAAACGTGTTGGCTATGTTATATTAAAAGAGTGAAAGATCCAATCACACACATAACCATGATAGCCACTAGCCCCAATAATGGAATGTTATAGTCACTACCGCCTGCTCCTCCAAAGGGATGTACTTGCTCTGCACTATGGAGAAGCCAAGGCTCGTTACAATACACTCAAGGCTTTCTCTAAGTTATACCTATCAAAATCTTGGCTCTCAAAAGCCTTTACAATGAGTTATGAGGTTTTCTATATATAGAAAATGGTGGGGTGACCCTTGACATTCCCCTTTGTGACTCTTCAACTACCCTCATGACTCTTCAACTTACACATGACTGTTTACATTCGACTATTGACATTTGGTCTTTCACTTTACAACATGTTTATAATACAATCTACACATGTACCCATGTGAGACAAAAATGGGCTTGAGTAAGCCATGCAAGACATCACTGAGACTCAGACAATTGTGGGAAGACTAACTTGCTGACATCCTCTTAGTGATTGACGGTGGCGAACTAATTCCAAGCTTGGCAGTCTATTATGGTGTCTGCATACTCCGTGGTGACATCCTTCTGAAAGAGAACTATTGCCTCCATAGCATCCAGGTACGCTAATTTGGCACCTTTGTCCAACTCATCATATAGCATGCACATCATGGTCTTGAGTGCAGTCGGCCCAGCGACATACTAGTGCATAGTGTCTACGCTCATCTGCAAATCTACTCTAGTGGCTATGCACATCAACGGCTCGAAGTACATGTCTAGCTCCAGTCGGACTTGGTTCTTTGCTTTTGCCTCGGTGAGTGTGATAAAGGATGGGATCACATGCTTGTGCATAATGACATCCATGATTCCTAACACTCATGCATGTGAAGCATGTACGCTGGTGATGAGATGTGGAAGTTCCTCATAGTTCCGCATCTGACTACAGATGTGTGCCTTCAACTCCGCTGTCTCTGGCTTCATCATCTATGGCAAGCACAATGGGACTGCCTTATTCCTCATTGTCTAAATCTGCATGTGATCGGCAACAATGTGTATGTCTGTCAAGATGCGTGCTCTCCTAGCACAGTGTTGTTGCCAACCATTAATATGGAAAATGGACTTATGCATGGTGAAGAACCTGAAGTACAGCTTCCACATGAATGTATCGAGAAATGATACTTCATCAAGTATCGCTTTCTTCAACTATGCTCTGGCGGATGTTGTGGCTTGCTCTTCTCTTTGCTTGGCTTCTTGCAACTCCTTAGCCATGCGCTCGTTCTCAGCTATCAAGAATCTCACACTTGAGTTGGTGGCTTCGACATATGCCTTTGTATCATCGGCCAATGCAGTTGGATGTTTGCGCACATCAGATATGATAACTCGTTCTCAAAAATGTGCAGGAGATGCATGGACATCCGGAGTGGGCACTTTGTGTGACTGCATAACTCTGTCTTGTGACTCATAAAAGGATATGTTGTGCACATTTGCTTCCGAATTGTCCTCAAACATTTTATTGTCTCCTTGATCACTTGGGACTTTCTCTACTCCCTGATTTGGCGAAGCTAGTGGAGTGACCTCTAGGCCTTTGGGTAAGAGATCTATATCTTGATCCTACTTTGGCTTAACCAAATCCATATCCATCTGCTCCAACATCTGTTCAATCTCTTGAGCAAAGTCCTTGTCTTACGACTGCTCATCATGTTTTCTATATGCCAGTTGTTATGATGAGTTAATAACCTATATTTACGTAGTTTCATCAATGTGTACATATTGCGCTTCTTGTTGTTCCTATTCCTGTTGTGCTTCCTTATCTTTTTTGTGCATCTCTTGTTCTTCCCTTAGTTGTTGCTTCACCTCCTGCAACTTCTTCTCTACCTCCTCTAGTTTCTGCTTCTCCCTTTGTGTTTGCGCAATCCTTATGTTGTGTTGTCGCTTCTTTGCTTCAATCTCCAAAGCTGCTTTTAATACAAGTGGATATGCCTTGAACTTGCAGCTTTGCTCTACCTCTGTGTTGTCATCAACCTTCATCTTGCCTTTATCATGCGCAGGTCTACTTCGCTTTGTTGTTGCTAATGTTGCTACTCTATGAGATGTTGTTGCCTTGTGCACTGCTAACCATTCTACAACCACTTTGTCTGGTTCATTGAGCCTTGAGGAGTTGTATCAATATCTCCATGGGTCATCCTCAGGCCAATGACATGCCCCGTGGATCCAAGGATGATACACTCTCGCACAATGGTCCTCCACTAAGAAATGCGGGTCATATGGATTGAAACTTCTGGTGTCAAATGTGAATCTCTTGAATTCTTTTGTCTTAGCCTCAGCATACTTGAGACTCTAGATCTCATACAACCCGATCTGCAAAGGAAGAGCAGGCCAAGGTGCCTTGTTCTTCCTGTGGAGTCTCGTTAACAACCTTGCCGAGATCTGGTATGTAGCCTCTTGCATGACGAGCTTGTCCATGGCAAACTTCGGTAACACATGCGGAGCCTTCTCTACCTTGTACATTCAGATGAAGGCGCCAAGGGGTGAGGCATACCAATTTGCTATGTTTATCAATGCCTCCATCGATGCCTGTGACATGCAAGGCGGATCTTGCTCAAAGATCATCATGTACACTCGGGTGAAAAAGTGGTCTGATAGCTATAGTATAACTCCACGGAAGCTGCATTCGAAGAAAAACCTACAATAGATGTGTACAAAGGTTTCTAAAGATGTCCATGCCCAAACCAAGCCTGGGAACTACTGACAGGCATAGATTACATCAAGAATGTAGGCAAACATGAAGAGATTTGCTTGTTGACCCTTGGGCGGATGTCGGGCATTTGTTACTTGCCCTTTCAGCTAGAGATCCAACATGTTAGACCAATTGAAAGGTCTTCCTTCATTTTCCAGTTGATCCAACACAATCACCCAACTCTGCAGGAAGGCTTTTGTACTCTCTTGGCCGTATAAACGACATGCAAAGATGACCAAGAACCAATAAGCCTTCTGCAATGCCTTTTTCTTGTATACTTGGTTGGTTGTCATCTTGAACTTATACGACTCTCTCACCCAGCTCTTCAAAATGTCTCTTGAGTTTGTGTTGCTGCTAAGATTCATACAAACACATACATAATAGTCCATACATAGTTACAACTACATACATTGTTAGAGTAACCATAATAGTCGAACTACAATAACAATACATGCATGAAATGTGTTGGCTATGTTATATTAAAAGAGTGAAATATCCAATCATACATACAACCATGACAACCATTAGCCCCAATAGTGGAATGTTACAGTCACTACCGCTTGCTCCTCCAAAGAGATGTACTCGCTCTGCACTATGGAGAATCCAAGGCTTGTTACAATACACTCCAAGCTTTCTCTAAGTTATACCTATCAAAATCTTGGCTGCCAAAAGCCTTTACAATGAGTTATGAGGTTTTATATATAGCAAAGGGTGGGGTGACCCTTGACATTCCCCTTTGTGACTCTTCAACTACCCTCATGACTCTTCAACTTACACATGACTGTTTATATTCTACTATTGACACTTGGTCTTTCACTTTACAACATGTTTACAATACAATCTGCACATGTACCCATGTGAGACAAGAATGGGCTTGAGTAAGCCATGCCAAGACATCACTGGGACTCAGACAATTGTGGGAAGACTAACTCATTGACATCGTCTTGGTGATTGATGGTGGCAAACTGATGCCAAGCTTGGTAGTCTGTTATGGTGTCTGCGTACTCCATGGTGACATCCTTCTGAAATTGAACTCTTGCCTCTATAGCATTCGAGTACACTCATTTGGCACCTCTATCTAACTCGTCATATAGCATGTGCATCATGGTCTTGAGTGCAACTAGAATAGCGACATACTGGTGCATAGTGTCCGCACTCATCTACAAATCTATGATGGTGACTATGCACATCAACTACTCAAAGTACATGTCTAGATTTGGTCGGACTTGTTTCTTTTCTTTCGCCTTGGTGAGTGTGCCAATGGATGGGATCACATGCATGCGCACAATGACATCCATGCTTTTGAACACTCATGCATGTGAAGCATATAAGTTGGTGATGAGTTGTGGAAGTTCCTCGTAGTTCCGGATCTGACTACAGATGTGTGCCTTCAACTCCACTTCCTTTGGCTTCATCATCTTTGGAAAGCACAACGAGGCTCCCTTGTATCTCATTGTCCAAATATGCATGTGATCGACAACAGTGTGTATGTTTGTCAAGATGTGTGCTCTCCTAGCATAGTGTTGTTGCCAACCATTAAGATGGACAACGGACTTATGCACAGTGATGAACCTAAAGTACAACTTCCGCATGACTGCCTCGAGAGATGATACTTCATCAAGTATCCCTTTATTCAACTCTGCTCTTGAAGATGTTGTGGCTTTCTCTTCTCTTTGCTTGGTTGCTTGCAACTTCTTAGCCACGTGCTCGTTCTCATCTATCAAGAATCTCACACTTGAGCTAGTGGCTTTGACATATGCCTTTGTAGCATCGTCCAATGCAATTGGATGTTTGCACACATCGGACACGATCACTCATTCTCGAAAATGCATAGAATATGCATGGACATCCGAAGTGGTAACTCTGCGTGACTACACAACTCTGTGTTGTGACTCGTCAAAGGATATGTTGTGCACATCTACTTCTGGATTGTCCTCAAAGATTTCAATGTCTCTTTGATCACATTGGACTTGCTCTGCTCCCAGATTTGGTGAAGCTGATGGAGTGACCTCTAGGCCTTTAGGCATGAGATCTGTATCTTGATCCTGCTCTGGCTAAACCAAACCTGTGTCCATCTACTCCAACATTTGTTCAATCTCTTAAGCAAAGTACTGCAATTGTGGCTGCTCATCCTGTTTGCTATCTTCCAACTATTCTGATGAGTCAATAACCTGTATTTGCGTAGTTTCATCAATGTGTACATACTGTGCTTCCTGTTGTTCCTGTTCCTATTGTGTTTCCTTCTCTTTTATGCGCAACTCTTGTTCTTCCCTTAGTTGTTGCTTCACCTCCTCCAACTTCTTCTATACCTCCTCTAGTTTCTGCTTCTGCCTCTGTCTTTGTGCAATCCTTTTGTTGCGTTTTCACTTCTTTGCTTCAATCTCTAAAGCTGCTCTTAATACAAGTGGATCTTCCTTGAACTTGCATCTTTGCTCTGCCTCTATGCTATCAACAACCTTCCTCTTGCCTTTATCATGTGCAAGTCTACTTCCCTCTGCTTCTGCTCATGTTGCTTCTCTCTGAGATGATGCTACCTTGTGCACTGCTAACCATTCTACAGCCACTCCATGTGGTTCATTGAGCCTCGAGGAGTTGTAGAAATATCTCAATGGGTATTCCTCAAGCCAATAACATGCCCCGTGTATCCAAGGATGATACACTCTTTCATAGTGGTCCTCCACTAAGCGATGTGGGTCATATGGATTGAAACTTTTGGTGTCGAAGGTGAATCTCTTGAATTCTTCCATCTCAGCCTCAGCATGCTTGAGACTTTGGATCTCATACAACCCGATCCACAAAGGAAGAGAGGGCCAAGGTGCCTTCTTCTTCCTGCAATCTCACTGACAACCCTGTCGATATGTGGCATGCAACCTCTTGCATGACCAACTTGTCAATGGAAAACTTTGGTAACACATGCAAATCCTTCTCCGCATTGTACACTCAGATGAAGGTGCCAAGGGGTGAGGCATACCAATCTATTATGTCTACCAATGCCTCCTTCTGTGCCTGTGACATGCAAGGCAGGTCCTGATCAAAGATCATCATGTACACCGGGGTGACGAAGTGGTCTGATAGTTGTAGTATAACTCCACAGAAGCTGCACTTAGAGAACAACCTACAATAGATGTGTACAATGGTTTATGAAGGTGTCCATGCCCAATCCAAGCCAAGGAACTGTTGACAGGCACAAATTACATAAAGAATTTAGGTGGACATGAATAGCTTTGCTTGTTGACCCTTGGGCAGATTTCAGGCATTTGTTACTTGCCCCTTCAGTTGGAGAGCAAACATGTCGGACCAATTGAAAGGTCTTCCTTCGTTTTCCAGCTGATCCAACACTGTTAAATTTGGAAACTAGGGCCAAACTTCACCTTGGAAAGCTCATATGAAGCAGCTATATTTTCATTGGATTCCTCTCTCCGAGAGGTGTAGGAATAATCTAAAGACCATCCCATCATGTACAAATGGAATTATGAATTTATTTTGATTATGGACAAATTGTCAAGATCGGCCAGCCATCTAATTTGCACCCTCAAGCCCAGAACGTTGCATATAAATACAAGGAGCCTCCTCCTCATTTTAGCATCTCATCACACACTCATCCTTCTCTCTCCTTCATTGATTGGGTACGAATTTCAGAGGAATCTCTCCACACGTGCAAAGAAGAGAATGGTTTTCTATTCCAGCTATTGACCGAAATTGTAGGAAGTTGTTTTGACTTGCGTTGACTAGAGTTGACCTATTTTGACTGCGATTTTGTATTGGAGGATCTCTATTTGGGTAGGCCACATTTTTAGGCACATAAATCAAGGTTTTTTTTACCATTGTTTTACCAACATTGACTATAGAAGGGTTTGCTACAACATTGACTTTCGTTGATCAGATTTGACTAGACTTTTGTAGATTGTTTCTGGGCTGATTTGACAAGTTGTTGGAGGCCAAGTTGATTGATTCTGACCAAGCAGGTTTAGAGGTCAAAATCTGCCCTATTGTTGTGCGTTGACTTTCTAGTTAGGGCTTTCTGTTAGTGTTCAGTTTGACTGATCATATTTCACTTTGATTGGGCAAGTGAAAATTGTATATTGTACTCTCTCTCTCAATTGACCTTTTGAAGAATTATAAGAAGAATAGATCAAGGGTTTCCCCACATTGGGTTTTGTCCTTGGCTGGTGCCATATCTTGTGTCCTCTTGTCTTGGATTGTCTTCTATTGTTATTGTTTATGTGCTATCTGCATTTTATTATCATGTGGATGTGGTTGCTAAACAGGATATTGATATTGGGTTAATAAGAAAATTGGAGTAAAATTGCTCTTAAGCATAAAACAAACCATTGTTATCTAAAATTAACAAACACAATCACCCAACTCTGTGGGAAGGTTTATGTACTCTCTTGGCCGTATAAACGACATGCAAAGATGACCAAGACCTAATAAGCCTTTCGTAATTCCTTTATCTTGTATATCTAGTTGGGTGTCGTCCTAAACTTAGACGATTCTCTCACTTAGCTCTTCAAGATGTCTCTTGAGTTCGCACTGCTGCTGGGATGGGTAAAGAGTGCATCCATTTTGTTCACCGACTGCGACTAGTGATACATCTTCTAAAAGTTATCTGCCCTAAAGGTAACAAGTTTTGTTCCATTAACACTGCTCAATACCATTGTCTCTGGATCAGTATGCAATATAATCCAATGGATCATGTCCGCGCATGGAAATGCGGGATACCTGCATGCAATTCGATACAAGCCATACTTGTGTATGTTGACATAGACTATGTGGTCCTCCAAATTCTCCTCAAAGGTGCCTGAAAAGATGTCATTGATGTCCTGCCAAGTTACCTTGATATCCTTGTCTATGAACAACTTACTATCTTCATAGACGAGCAAGCTCATAGACGCTTGCTTGACCACATCTCCAGTTGTGCTCTCAATGGTGTCCTTCGACCTGCTCTCTTGGAATCCATTGTACCTGTACTGCTGAGAGAATGATGAACACTTGTGATGCCTAGAGATAGAGAAACACTCATGGCAAGCAAACTGTTAGCTGAAAACTAAAAGCAACTTGAGGATTGACATGCAACACACCTCGCTGACTGACTGGGAAATTTGCACAATTTTCTCTGGGAGAGGTTGGGAGACTAACTGCTAGAACTACGCAGAGCACATTCCAGGCTACCAGTGAGCTGACTGACTATTGAAACTATGTAGAGCACAATCTAGCTTGGCCTGCTAAGGATTGGAACTGTGAAATCCCAGGGGCTAACTGAGGCACTAGAACTCAGAATTACACAGAGCACATCTCGGGAGGCTAGTTTGAGGTAAGCTCTCTGCAATTCCTAGGAGCAAGGTGAGGCCTTCAATGCCAAAAATACATAGTGCAAGCCAGCCAAGGCAAGGTTCGAGCCAAGGCAGCTCAGACCTACTGACGGGCAACTGAAAATAGTGAGGACTAAATGAATGTGCGAAGATGGGGTGCAGACATGAGTGAATGAACATGCATGCAAAAAGTAAGTACAAGATTCAATAAGATGGGAAAATAACTAAGTGTGTGAAGTGAGTCGCCGCAACAACGACCGATGGTACAGAAACAATGTCATGCATGCAACAATAAGGAAATGTAATGGAAAACTCCAAACAATGCTTCTGCAAGCTAACATGCATTGAAACGATAGAAAGAATTCAAAAAAACCAAGCAAACGACACTCACACAAACCGAAATACAAAAAGCGACAGAAAAGCAACAAAAGACATGAAAAGTGGACTTACGCAGAAAAAGTTGTAATGAGTGTGTTAAAAGTTCCTAGATGTGTTGGGAATGCTAGAGCTCCAAGATTGAAAGTGGAGAATGAGATTTGAAGTGTCGAACAAATAGTTTTGACAAGATCAAGGCTTATGACGTGCATGTCGCAATTCTAGGAAAAAGTGACACTTGGCGGGAGATTTCTAAAACGGATTTTGCATGTAACCCCCAACTGCTAAAAATAGATCCCTAAAATATAGGGATGCCTTTTTAATTTTTCGGAAAAACTGCCCATGCATGAAAGGCAAGATTTCACAGTCCTGGAGAGAACTGGTAAACCTGTGAGCACATGCAATGGTCAGCAAGCCTTGGGATGACTTCTGTGTAGTTTATGTGCTGAGTGATTCTGACTACCCTTCAAGCTCTGTGCAATTTATGGACTGAAGCCAAGTCTACCAGCCATAACTGCGCAAATTCTGAGAGCAGGCCCAGTGATGGGATGCTCTACGTAATTTTCTTGGGGAAGGCAACCTGCATGCTCTACACAATTATGGAGAGCAGTGTTGGCTGCTAGGATACACTGCACAATTTCGGAGAGCAAGGCTGGTTTCCCTCCAGTTCTATGTAACTCTCGAAGTCAACACAAGGACTAGTTGAAGACCAAGTCATGGGAGGTCAACTTGCGGGTGAAAGGAAAACGAGTTAATGAACACAAGATGATAAGCCAAATAAACTCAACTGAAAGCATAAGTACCTGGGCAGTGCAAGACATTATGCTAAGGATGGTTGGTAGGGAGGCTCCAAAATGAAGCTAAAGCAAAATTTTGTAGGATGGTTGTAGCTGCTACAACAAAGCCATAACAAGGCTAGACAAACACCAACTATAGAAGAATATCAACTATCTAGCAAACTATCATTTGTAGGCATAAATATCTCACACACGAAAATGGATATTAGTTATTTTCTCAAAGCACATAAAACACTTGCAATCAACTTTGAAAAGGGTGTCGATTTCAACCGAAAATACACATTTCCTTTGAAAAACAAATATAATGCCAAATTTACCAATCTCTTTTGAGAACTTCCAAGGAATTACTCAAGGAGCCACAAACTTTAAAAATTGGTCACAACTATCTGTTAATAAGGAAGAAGCAACACCGACTCATAATACAATGTCACTGCAATTGGATTATGCAACAGGAAGGTTATCCAAAGAATTATATATCATAGGTTTCTACTTCACATTTACAACATTTTGGGTGAACCGATGGTGTTTTGACCCAATACTAAAATTCAAACTTTGCCACGATGTTTTAGCACTCCATAAACCTCATGTGATGGATCGCATGACTTGCTTCTAACTATCCTGATCGACTATTTTACCCAAATGGGCGAACTTGGTTACTCAATTGTGCACTGCCTGAAAGGTATAATATAACCTTCACTCCTTGGATTTGAACCCAACAACTAGAGAGTCTCAATTTTATAGCTATGTGTAAGCAATATAGTTCACACAGACACACACACACACACACGTTGTCACTACTATCCACCATGATTATAAGATCATCTTGTGTTGAGGTCACTATTGCATATGATAATGAATTTGTTGAGGCTGAATATACAAAGAAGATTTATGCATGTTAAAGTTGGTTAAATTGGTTCAACACTAAGATGATATCAGAAAGGAATGCTAACAATTGATTCTAGGGATGAGAGATATGATAAACCTAGCCAAGAGCGTGAGCACAATTTTCAAGTATTGTGAGGAACGCCTTGGAAACATACTTCCCCATTTAAACAATGATTTCGTTACATGTGAACTAGGTCTATATTTGAACAGGTAAGAGGAGAAGTGAGGCAATATTGTATTAATGACGACATATATGCCTCCATGAATTGTCTTCTCCACGACAACGTTGTCATCACTACGTTGCCTCTATCCTACAAATCCTGTTGTTAGAATACTTACCGCAACGAGCTGCGAGGAGAAGGGACTCAGGGAGTTGGCAATGCCTAGTGCATGGTGTGTCTCAAGGCTTTTGAGAGCAGGGAGCAGTTCTGCAAAATACTCTCAATGAATAAACCTCAAATTGATCCCTATAACTTCAGTTCCTATGAACTTCAAAGTGGACCTTCGCAAATTAGTTTCAGTCGCATTTATGTCAAGCTCCAAAACCGTCGAATATTCAATACAAGTCCCAATAAAACAACTTACCTTGACATATTCAAGTATTGAAATATGCAAACCATAATTTTTGTTATGTGTTATGTGTTATGTGTTCTGTGTTATGTTCTCGGGCAGTTCAACATCGAGCTAACATAGTCTTTGTGAGGCCTTCCTCATCTTGAGAGTGATAATAATAACCAATGATGTTTCAATTTAGAACAATTCACAATTTTAAATTGTCTTGGAGATCCCACATGAATGCAAAGAGAACACAAAGAGTAGAAACAAGAAAAGTTTAACACATGTTGCTCCAAATAGATCAAAAGCCAAAAACTAGAAACAACCTTTCTATTAAGGTGCCTTTTCCCGCTACTATGGCCGCTAGGGTAATTCGAAAAGAGATCAAAGAAAGGCATTACAGATATGATGCCTTAGAATAATGTAAGACCATTGCTCGCTACGGGTTCTAACATACTATAGATAAGGGTAGATGCATTACTGACAGGGTCTAACACACTTATAGAAAATGGGCTCTAGCAAGGTGGATAGGCACTAGGATTTCATATAAGCCCGAGAGAGTCAAGTGAACATAATTCCATAGATAAGTTTGAGAAAGTAAATCAACAGAGGTTCGGCATAGGGAAACGGTAAATCTCAAAGAGATAACGAGCCTCTACTCTTACAAAATCCTCAAACAATCACAGTGTTGATATGGAGGATAACTTAGGTATATGAAGGCCATAAAACTGTGATTGAAAAAAGGCCCTACACATGTGGCTCAAACTTTAACCGGATAGGAATACACCAAGCTATGATACCTTGTTAAACTCACACATAATTGATATGCATAATTATGATAACTCATGTGCTTCATTTCTATTTACAAAATGTACAAATTAATACATATGCTTGACCATTGGTTTCATATTCCAAGAGGTCTTTTGGACTTCCATGAGAGTTCACATTCGTCGATACCAACCCTAATGAATTAGGTGTCCAACATTTTTTCAAGAATCTCTAACAATATTTTATATACTAATATGATGTAAAGTAAATGTTTTATAAATTGATGTAATGTGAAATACATAACTTAGAAAATAACAATGTTTTTTTTTTTAATTGCGGCTTTATATTACTCAAAAATCAGATGTCCAAAATACATTGATTTTCAATTTTCACCCTGAGGATTTGAAATTCCTCACTATGCATCTCAACCTAATATTAGGACTGGGCCTCCCAAAAAAAACAAGCCTCATAATTCATACAAAACTTATAACTAAACCCTCAAATACCCCATAGTCGCACAAAAGTAGTAGACATGTAGGCCTGACGAGCAAAAGAGACCACAAACCTTATTACTAAAGCCCTTAGATACACCATGGTTTCACAACAACAATAGGCACATAAGATTGGCAAGTAAAATAGACCATGTAACACAATCGAGATATATGCAACTAAGACAATACAATCCCAAATATCACATAATCCACTAAGGGTTTAAAAACACATCGAATGAATAACTTACCCATTGATTGGGTCTTAGACTATCCCTAGAGATGCTGGCCAAAACTCCCGACCCTCTGAAACTCTAATCATTCTTATAGAAGGAGATTTTGGATGACACCCTCACTCTAGAACTCAAAGGGTCCATAAGATCACCGCTAACAGACCCACGTGCAATGTGGCCCTCCACGTGTGTCATGCGCAAATCTATCTTGTCCAAGTAAAACCTATGGTTTCTGAGCATGTGTTTGATGTCTTCCAGGGAGGAGAAGACATTGTATCTCTCTACTTTCTTATCCTTAAGCACCAAACCCAACAACATTTTCATTTTCCAATGCAGGACAATTGAATTCAAGTATTGCTTCTTCTTGCCCCTTGTGTGACCAGGGTCAAGAACCCATTTCGAAATATCCTCAAAGAGCTTAGAGTCAAAATGGGATTGGTTCTCAATCCCTGCTTGAGTCTCTAATTGTCTGATTTCCTTTCTTATCTTTGGTAAAACGTCATTAAAGTAGGAGGTTGCATAATTGAAGTCAAAAATCCCTGCCTCTCTTTGCCCCTAAGGGGCACTGCCACCTCCCCCTCGTTGATAACACATTCATTTTCTGGGAGGCATAATTACGATAGAGGGGGTATACCTAGAGCATCCATTGAATCTCTCATGACTTACAATGAAGCAAGAGAAGGGACTAGATGAACCATGAGTTAAAAGCTCATGTAATAAAGGTTAATAAAGACAAAATAAGACCAAGGTAATGGGACACGTATTCCAAGATGAATGTTGGGCAAAGCATTATAATGGGCATCACTTTCAGTTTATTAATGACTATGGAAATTGGCAAAGGAAAAGAGGCATTAATTGACATTTATTTATGAGAAATAAAGGAAAATAGGAGAGAAGGAAGGTGAAGAGACACAAATTTGCATGGGAGGGAAATTAGAAGGAAAATGAAGAAAGCAAAGGCCTTAATGATAAAAAACATTATGAGGATTAATTCACAACTTTTTGTCAATTTTGGTTTGAGAATAGTGTGAAGGAGAGAGAGAGTTATGAGAGGAAAATCAAGAAAGCAAGCAAAGGAAGGAAAAGGACAAGAAAGGACAAGCAAGGGAAAGCAAAGGAAAGCAAGGAGAAGGTTGGATTAATGACTTTAGTAGGAAGATTTTGCAGGTAATGGGTTGCATGTGTGATTTCCTAGCTTAACTATGAATGCATGGCACATGCATTTGTTTATCTGGTTCATTTGCTGGCATTGGCATGGGTTTTTTTGGGTTTGACAGTGGTTTCAGCCTTGCCTTGTCATTTCCTGGATAACCATGATGTAATGGGATTAATTTCTTGGTTGAGCTTTGGATTACCGAAAGGTTTTGGAACCAGGCGAGGTGGTCTCAGGAAAACTCCCAAGGGTTGGGAGTGGAGGTGTTTTTCTCTAAGAAGCCCTTGATAGGTGGGTGGAGACAAACAAATTCCTCAAGGTATGGTGTAGAGATTATGAGGCATCCAAGCTTGTTTTGGTTTTGTGATCTCTTGACTGGTTTTGGCAAGATTGCAATAGTTTGAGGGTGGAGTTGGTTTAACCTCTAGATTCCGTTGGTTGATTATGTCTTGTTTTATCCCATGAGATCCCATATTCATGCTTGGAATATGGCACGGGGGTGATTGGCTAAAAGAAAGAATTGGTTCACCTCAATCCATGGTCGGGTGGTACATGGAAGTCCCTGACTTGGTTTCCTTTTGCACATGTTAATAAGAGTTATTTTTCTATTGTGATTTATGAGCATTTGTACTTGTTATTATGTGGATTTGGTGGTTGTTCTGTCATGGTTAATATTCTAGTTATATGATGGTTATAAGTAGGGATGTATGATGTGCTCTAACTATGGCTCTTGTTATGCTTTGATAAGTTAATGAATGGTTGATGAATGCATGGACTAAATAGTGTTGTTGCAACTACTTGAGAGGGCATTGGACCTTCTCGATGATTTTTAGCTAAAGTACAAAGATTTACACTCAGATTTGCATTCATGACCTGTAGCTTACATGTTTACGATATGTTTGACGAAATGTCTATTATGTTCTTATCAGTCTAGGTCAAGTTATGACTTCAAGTTTGAATGATTAGCATTGTCATTATGAGAAATATGATTCTGGAAAGTTACAGGAATTTATGGGCAGTGGTCTGGAGGCTATCGTAAAAAATTGGCTCATATCTCGGGACCTAAGGCACAAAACTGGAGATCTGGGGTCATAACTGCATGGAGTAAGGCTTGTGAGTGTTGTTGGAGGGTCACAACCGCATGCAGGCAACATCAAGGGTTTGGTTATAGGTCTAGGTATGAGAAAAAGGGTTCCAACTCATGGATTGGTCACCAAGGGTGGTTGTTCAACCTCTGAGTGATATGTGGTTCCTGAGGAAGGTTAGTAAGTCTCAGTTGTAAGCCCCACTTCCTTAATTGTAACTCGGAGGTCGGGTCATGTCATAGTGACAAGTCACTTCACATTTACCTCGAGGGCTTGTAAAAGTGGGTAAATGTGGGGTGATGCATTACAAATTGGTATTAGAGCTTCCAGATTCAAACACTTAGGCTGGATGGACAAGATGTGATTGTTATGCATGCATGTCATTCGTATGCATGCATTACAGTGGCTACAGTTTTCATGTACGTAGTTTGTGTTACATATTTAGTTATCATGCATGATGTCAATAGGTTGATATGATGGTGTCATTATGTGTATATCCATGTATATAGTGCTAATATGGATTTATTATGCAAACGAGATAGCCTCCCCTGAGCTTCACTAAGGTATGTTTGATTATGTTTATATTTGGTGTATCTGACATGGTATGTTTTCAGGAAGAAGAAGATCAGAGATGAAAACAATAATGGTGGATTATTGTTCACGTGACTCTCTCTCTCTCTCTCTCTCTCTCTCTCTCTCTCTCTCTCTCCTCTCTCTATATATATATATATATATATATAGCAACATAGGGAAGAGTATTCTCTTGACATAGCAGATACCTTGAGAAGTCTGAAGGCAAAAAGCGAGAGTTGCAAGGTAGATAAAGACAGGATGATTTAGTCACGGGAAAGGCTTGCTAGGGCTCAGGAAAAGCAAGTCGAGGTCAATGCAATGATCCTTCATAGTTTATCAGTTTTGTAGAGATAAGGACAACCACATATCAGTTATGGATAGGAGGAAAGGACTAATGGAGCATATGGTAGTAGGTCTCATGGAGGGCACAGGATGGACAAGGATGACACAGTTAGAGGTGGAAGATGGTTGGATACACCTGACATGAGAGGTAGTGGTTATGGGCTATATTCTAGTTTTGGATCAGATAAACAATATGGTCATCATGGTTATCATCCTTACATGAGGAGTGAGAGGGGATACTTTCCATATGAGTTCAAGAAAGCCAAGCCTCCTACATTTGAAGGAGAGTTGAAGAAACCACAACTTGTAGAAGCATGACTGCTTGGGATTAAGAAGTTCGTCGAGTTGCATGATTATTCAGAAAACATGAAGGCCAAAATATATATTTTCAGTCTCAAAGGGAAAGCAGAAATTTGGTGGGAAGATGTGAAGCATGTCAAAGGCATCAAGACAGAGGATTTGAGTTCACATGAATTTAAAAGACTCTTCCAGAAGAATTACTTATCAGAGAGATACTATTACGGTAAGGTTAAGGAGTTTTGTGAATTGAAGATGGGGTTTATGACAGATGAGGAGTATATGACTAAGTTTATGGATCTGTTGAGGTATGTGCCATATCTCAAGGATGAGAAGACGAAGGTTCAAATATTCATCAGTGGACTTCCATTAGCATTCAAGGATTGGGTTGAGTATGATGAGCCTTATTCATTGGAGAAAGTCATTGGGAAGTTGAAGCACTATTATGAACATTTGAAGTGCAAGACTGAACCTAAGCGTGACTGGAAAGGCAATGACAAGACCAAAGGAAATGGCCTTTGAACTGGGAAAGACCCCAGGATGTAGGTGAGAAAGAAAATGTGGCTCCTTACAAGAATTTTAATGCAGTATAGAAGGGATATGGACCTCAACCTGGAGAGAAACAAAATAAGGGTAGTAGCAGAGAATTGTTGCAGTGTTGGATATGTGGAAAGGATCATCACAAGAAGGATTGTCCATTGTATCAGGGTGGCAGACCTCAAATCTATAGTGCTCAGGAGGCACAAACACTTGGGGATGTTAGTCAGAGTATTCCTTGGATTTATGCAACATTTGATAACAAGCAGGTGGATCGCCAGGCATCCATTATTGAGATGGAAGGTGAGCTTTGTGATTGAGTTGTTTCGATTTTGATTGATACTGGATCTAATTATAGTTATATCAATTCCGACCTGGTGGATAAGTGTGGCTTGAGTAGAGAAGTGCATGCAGATTCTTGGTTGGTGTAGTTGTATATAGGGACCAAGAAAAGAGTTCATCGTTGGATAAGAGCTTGTGCATTTGAGCTGAATGGTATGCCTACATTAGCACATCTAAATATGATTCCTTTGGGATCACACAACATTCTTTTCGACATGGATTGGTTGTACCTTCACAAGACCAAGTTATATTTCTATGAGAAGGCTATTGAGTGCTTGGATGATGATGGAGAGAAGATGATATTGCAGTGTCATAAGAAGCCTACATTAGTATGAATGGTTACAACTATGTAGGTGTTGATGGTCCAAAATTACCTCATCAACATGTAAGGGGGACCAATCGGTCAGGAACTTAAATCAACTCCTTTTCCATTTGGAATGGTATTTCTAACTAGTTCAATTGGGTCCAGTTACCCTCTCTCTTTCTATGTTGGCTTATAGTATGTCTATTACTTGAAAATAGAAAAGGGACATCAGATCTACCCTCTTCTAGAGCTCTTGCAAGAAAGTGATCGTCAAGATGAATTAATGGCTCGGTCAAGCCACTCTAAGGTTTTCCCTTGTGTAAAAGGACTTCTAGGATGCAACAATTAAAACTAAATGCAAATCTACTCCTAGTAACAGAAAATAAATCCTAAATCTATCTTGATTGAAAGTAGGATTAGTCCCCTTCTCAACCAAAAGCAAGGTAAAATGGGGATTTGAACCAACTTTAAATTTGGAATAAAAATGAAGTCAACAAGTCGGGGAAATAGTTCCAAAACTTATTACTAGTTCAAATAAGTATATGTATTCAATGATCTGATGAATAGTTATTAGATCTCTGGTGCACATACATTCAAATTCAAATAAAATGAATTTAAACTAAAAAAATATGATTGAATTAAGGAAATAGTTCTCATAAAACAATCATTATTAAAACCAAGATAAACTTGACATGAATTTGCTAAATAGTTAACAAGTATGTTTTGTTTATCTATTCGAATTCATAATTTAACTTGATAGCAATTATATCCATCATTAAAAGATAGCTTTATAGTTTTTAAGACAAGCATGTATTAAATGAATTTACAATAGTGCAAAACTTTAAAAACTCATACTTATCTGGATCAAGAATTGTCTCAAATTTTATTAAATGCAAGCCACCAATCAACCTCTATCTCTGACAATAATGTACACAAATTAAAGAATTGATCATAGCCTTTGAGTGCATGAAATTCTTAGAAAATTTCATGATAACGTGAAATTTTTAGAGTTGAAATACATATCTTTTAATCTCCACAAGTCTAGTGCAAATTAGCTAATTCTCTACAAAAATATTGCTCCCTGCAGTAGTGCAAAAGGCCCTCTCTTTGTAGAGATTTTCCTCCCCGAGTTTCAGATCTTGAACCCTTTTGTCCATTCTGCAAAAGCAATATTTATAATGACAAAAGAAAATTAAAATGAGAGAGTTGTTGGAGAATAAATTTGCTCCAAAAAATTTTAATTGGTCAAAATGCTTCTTTTTCTTTTGCTGGTGCAATTTCATTGTTCCAAATTTTTTGTTCCTCAGCTCCCCACCTGCTCTCTTACCAAAAACCAATCAATATCAAAAAATTAAAACAAATTTGATGCATAAAATAGAAATCAAACCACTTCTCAACAAATTGTTAAATTAGAAATAAACTAAAATCTAAAGAAATTCCCGTGCTATGATTGTTTCAAATGGATCAGTTCAACATTTGAATATTGTTGGGAATGAATTATTCACATCAGTTTTTCAAAGCCAATTAAATATGCTCAAATCATAATAGAACCAGCATAGATCCATCTTAAGCACGGATCTAACATGAGCCGAGAGGGATCAAATTTCTTTGCATGCAAACTTTTTTAGAGTGCAAAATACAACATGTTATTTTTTGAATGCTAAATCGAGTATATATGGGACCAAACGAAAATTTTAACCATAAAAACTTTTGTTTTTTTTTTCACTATATATATATATATATGAAGTGATATCTACATAAATTAATTAAACATAGATCTTCAAATAGTTTATTTAAAATCTCTTGTTGAAATATTTTGAAAAGTATAGATTAAACATCTCATTCATACATTTTTTTTACTTCTAATTATTTTACATCATATTTATTTTTTTTAATTGTAGTCAATGTTATTTTTCTATTTAGAACATAATTTTTATTTTTTATTTTTATTTTAAAGGGGTATAGACAGACGAACAAACTTACACATCCCCTTATACTACACTGTAGAGTGAGCCTCTAGGCTCAAAATTTATTTTTTTGTTGCAAATTCATCACTTTGTCTTCTGCTGAATTTTTGGGTCATTAAATGATTGAATCTACTAAAATTAACCTCCCAATTTTATTATCCTCCGTCTTAGCTTTCCAACGAGCTATTGCATGCTTCATTTGGTTAAATAAATCTTGAGATATTGCTCTCCGAAGTTGAAGTGCCAAAATTATCAAAATTTTGGAAAAAAAAAAAATATGCACAGGCTAAAATTAAGAAAATAATTAAAAATCTAACCCTAATTAAATTAGAAAATTCTAATTAACTGTTAATTAATTCTAATTATTTCCATTAAATTATATATATATAATATATATAATATATATATATATTATATTATAATATATTTAAACCATTAATTACAATTAATTAAATTAACTTAAACTACACTAATTATAGTTAATTGATATTAAAAATAATAATTATGTAAAAAAACAATTAAATTAAATTAAACTATTAACAATAATATAAAAATACATTATTTAATATGAAAACAGCATTATATTTATTATATTAAAATACAATTACTAACATAATATATGAAACAAATCTCATATATGTCACCAAACCTTTTACAGTAAATACTCCTCATATACCAAATATAACCAACATTCCACAACAAGCCCCATTGGATTTTTCACGAGGATTGATCCAAAATGGATCTTAAACCCTCTTAACCTCTAAGTCTTCAAATATCATAAAACACTATCGCATGGAAAAAGCCACAAAGAAATGGCGGAAATAGAGCTAAGCAGAGGTTCAAATGGCGTTGCACAGGAGCCATCGGATCGGGTCGATCAATGATCCAAATCAAATCGGCGGAGGTCAATGGGGCATATCGGCGCTAACCCTGAGTGAGTTGCGACTGTGATCCAGCAATATAACGTGGACTGTCGGATCGGCTTGCAGATCAATGGCAGAGACCACATATATCGCATCGCAAATTTAAAAGAGAAGGACTTACCACAGGCCAAAGACACAAGTGATATGCGATTGCGATAGAATGGCGGACCCGAAAGGTTTATAAATACAGCATCATATAATTTGAGTTTTGTGGTAAACGGTATTTCGGGTGGACTTCAGGCGGTAAGTGGAATTGGAGAGGCTCCGCCCGATTCCATACACTGGCCGACACGTAGCACGCCACAGGAGAGAGAAAACCGCTTTTTCGATCGGGTAATCTCTATGCAAGTAAACCACCCGAAATGGTTGTCAACCGTTGGATTGGAAGATCGTAGATCAATGGTGGAGATTGAACGGACTAATTGATGTTCCAGGTTGGATACAAATCGTCGAATTGAAGGCAGATCAACAGTGGGCTTGCGACTTGCGATAGTGATGCAACAATGGACCCGATAGGATTATAGGTCGGATTCAATATCATTTGAAGTCCAGCTTGGCAGAAATTCTCACTGTTTTGGTGTATTCCCAGGGATTTCACCCGCGCCAATGGTCCTTTCCTTTACAAACTGGTGGCCTTGTTGATTCAAGTGTTACAAAGATTGTTTAAACGCTCAAGAAGGAGATGAAGGGATAGCGGCCGAGAGACAGAGAGCCCGAAGAGGGAAGGTGAACAGACAGGGCCGAGAGGCTTAAAAAGCCATCCAATGGCGAACAGAAGGGGAAGTCAGTTAAAGACAGTCACAGAAGGATAGTCAGTCAGTCAAATTGAGATAGATTGAATAGATGAATAGGACAGAGGGAGAGTCTGTGCACTCTTTTAGACTCGAGGTTTTTGAGCAGATCCCTCTTTGATGCCACTATAGTGTTGAGACTCTGTTTTGAGTTCACTCTTGTAATAATCTATTCTTATAGACTTAATATAGAGGTCGACACTGAAAGCTGGACCAGGAGACGTAGCCAGGAAGTCTGGTGAACTCCTTTATTATTTTGGATGTGTTGATGTGTGTGTATGTTATGTTTCCTGACTGTTAATTGTCTATATTATTTGCAATGTTTTCAATCCGTTGCACTAAATAATATAGGCATTTCTGCACATGAGTCTGTAATACCTTCATATTGATTTAAGATCTCATTTTCAGATCAAGTGGTATCGGAGCATTTGGTTTTGGTTTTGTTAAGGTTAGACAAGCTTGTGTCGGATTTTGAATGCTAACTAGATTAAAGCTCAGAATAGGAGAAGGAGAACTTGTTGAGGCTAATCCAAAGATTGGAAGAGTCTATTCTCAGAGGAGAATGGCAGAAGAAACTCCATTGGGATCAGAATCTCAATTTATAGAAAATTTTAAGGCACTCCAAGCCATGGTGGAAGAGATGTATCTGGAATTTAATAAGGGTTGAGATGAAAGCACTTCAACACCTAAACTAGACAAAGGAGTAGAGGAACCTTTTCTAGTTTCCCCTCCAGAAGGCAAAGGGAAAGGGGAAATACCTCCTCCACCATCTCCTCCATCGGCACCTTCATCATCCTCATCATCTTCTAGCTCTTATAAGAAGAAGAAGAAAGCTTCCTTAATCAAATTAGGTGTGAAGTTTAATTTGCCAATTGATGATGGAGAACTTAATGCAGAAAATCTAGATAATTGGATAAGGCAAATTGATGTATATTGCAGGGTACATAACGTTGATTCAGAAAGGAAGAAGATTCAGCTGGCTAGCCTTCGACTTGGAAGAATTGCACTAGTATGGTGGGAAAGCAAGACACAAGCTGATCTACAAAAACATGGTAAAATCATTTCTACCTGGAATGAATTTGTTTCTGCTATCAAAAAGCAATTCTATCCTTTAGCTTACATGCAGCAGGTAATGATGAGTTGGCACACTTTTCATCAGTTGAAGGGTCAAAGTGTACAAAGTTATACTCAAGAATTCAGAAAGAGAGCTTTAACTCTAGGTATATCATTAGATTCACGTGAGACTTTATTGAAGTATATAGGTGGTCTTCATAGCTATTTAAAGCATACTATTCTCATGTTTAATCCCACTAGCTTAGATGATGTATCAGTTCAGGCAACACATCTAAAAGCTAGAGGTGAAAATTTAAACCCTGAGGTTGGGGGATCATCTAAATACTCTGTAAGCAAGAGTAAGGAAAAGAATAAACTGAAATGGAAGGAGAGGAAAACAAACATTGTAAAGAAGGATAAACTGTCATGCACTCATTGCAAGAAAGAAGGACACGATGAGGCACACTGCTGGTCTTTGCATCCAGAACAGAGACCTAAGAAGTTCGGTGGAAGGAAGAAAAAGAATGTTGCAGCTATTTAACAGGACTTGGGATCAGATTCAGGCGATGAAACAATAGTTACAACCACAGGTATTAAAGGTAAAGATTTTGAAGCATCCACAAGTAATTCTACACAATCTATTGATAATGAAAGTAATGAGAGGGAAAGAAATGAGCTTTTTCATATTAGAGTAATTTCCAAGCACAATAAGATTGATACTTTGTTTGATAGTGGATCACAAGTAAATTTGATTTCTGAAACAATTGTAAAGAAGTTGGGATTACAAACAAAACCTCATGAGAAGCCATATCCATTAGGTTGGGTGTGTGATAAAACAAAGCTACAAGTAATGAGACAATGTAAACTTAGGTTTGCTATTGGATCGACATTTGTAGATGAGGTTAAGTTAGATATAGTTCCATTGGATATATGTGGTATTGTTTTGGGAAGTCCATACTTGCATGATAGGAAAGCTATTTTCTATAGAGCTGAGAATAAGTATCAACTTACTAAAGATGGATTGGAATATATTGTAAGAGCTCATAAACTCAAGGGTAACTATTCTCTTATAAACTCGGGACGGATGAAAAGAATTGTGAATTCAAGTAAGCAATTTTTACTAATGGTTGTAAAGGCAAAGGATCCTGAAAAATCCATTGCATTTAAAGGTTGTGATTCTAAATAGAAATTTGATTTAGTTAAAGTTGTTTTAGAGTATGATGTTCTATTTCAAGAACCAAAAGATCTGCCACCCAAGCGAGAAATAGTACATGATATTTATTTGCAGCAAGATACTCCATTACCTAACATTGGAATGTACAGGTTGTTAACTTTAGAGAATGCAGAGATAAACAAGCGGGTACACGAGTTGCTCGATAAAGGGTTTATACGACCAAGCACATCACCATGTGGATCTCCAATCGTGCTTGTGAGAAAGAAATATGGTTCGTGGAGAATGTGCATTGATTATAGAGCACTAAATAAAATAACGATCAAGAATCATTATCCTCTTCCTCATATTGATGATTTATTAGATCAATTGAAAGAAGCAGTTTACTTTTCTAAGTTAGACTTGCGAAGTGGTTATCATCAGGTCAGAGTTGTAGAACAGGATGCATGGAAGACTACTTTTAATACAAAGCAAGGACTTTATAAATGGTTGGTTATGCCTTTTGGCTTAACTAATGCTCTTGCTACATTTATGAGAGTTATGAAAGATGTACTCAGAGCTTTTATTGATGATTTTGTAACTGTTTATTTAGATGACATTATTGTTTTTAGTAAGACATGGGAAGACCATGTAAAGCAGACTTTAGATGTTTTAAAAAGAGAAAATCTCTATGTAACACTGTCAAAATGTGAATTTGGCAGAACATCTTTAAATTATTTAGGTTATATTGTAGGGGGTGGTGAATTGAAGATTGATCCCTCTAAGGTTGAAGTCATTGTGAACTGGCATAAACCCAAATCTGCTACAGAGGTTAGGAGTTTCCTAGGGGCAGCACAATACTGGAGAAAGTTTATTGCTAACTTCTCATTGATTGCAGCTCCATTACATGCTTTAACATGATTGAAACAGGTGTTTCAGTGGGGAGGCAAACAGCAGAAAGCCTTCGACACCTTAAAAGAGAAAATGAGTACAGCACCAGTACTAGCACTACCAGATCTTCAACATCCATTTGAGATTGAGACAGATGCCAGTGACTATGCCATGGGAGCAATGTTGATGCAACACAGAAAATCCATATGCTATCATTCTGAGACATTTACTTCTGCAGTAGTTAATTATCCCACATATGATAAAGAATTGCATGCATTAGTAGAAAGTGTGAAAAAGTGGAAACATTACCTAATGGGTAAAGAAACAATAATACATACAAATCATCAACCACTTCAATATTTGCACTCACAAACTAAATTGCAACAATCAAGACATTATAGGTGGATGGGTTTTCTACAACAATTTCATCTTGTCATCAAATATAAGAAGGGCATACATAATAAGGTTGCAAACATGTTATCAAGACCAATAATAAATGCATCAACTATACTTAAGCATAACTCAGTAATGCATGAAAGTTACATTTAACAATATGCTCAAGATGTAGATTTTACATATGTATATGCAACTTTAAGTCATGGCAAGCAAGTAGAAGAAATGGATTATTATGTAAAGAACCAACTCTTATATCATTTGGGAAAGTTATGCATTCCACAAACTGAAAGAGTTAACATAATCCAAGAAGCACATACTTCTCTAATATCAGGTCATTATGGTGTAAGTAAAACAGATGAACAATTGCAAAGGTTTTGTTATTGTCCGAGAATGCTGAGACAATTTCTAGATATATCAAAGGATGTACAATGTGTGCTACAAGCAAACCAAGTAATAGAAAATTAGGCTTGTACACTCCACTTCTAGTTCCTTCTCATCCTTGGCAAAGTGTTTCCATGGATTTTGTTGGGGGTTTGCCAAAATCTAGGAAAGGTCGTGATTATTTGTATGTTGTCATGGATAGGTTCAGTAAAATGTGTATTTTGATACCATGTAACAAGTAGGTTACAGCTGAACAAACAACAAAGTTGTTCTTTCAGAATGTATGGGTTCATTTTGGTTTACCCACTTCTATTATATCTGATCAAGATTCTCTATTTATTAGGAAGCTTTGGCCAAGTTTATGGGAGTTTATGGACACCAGGTTGAAGAAAAGCACAACATTTCATCCACAAACAGATGGTCGGACGGAGGTGGTCAACATGACAGTGATTCAGTTTCTCAGAGGCTATTGCAGCAAGCATCCCAAGCTTTGGGATGATGATTTGTGTTATGTGCAACATGCTTACAACTGTGCCAAGCACTCTTCTAATTAGAGATCTCATTTTGAGACTTGTTTTGGTTTTATACCAAAGTCTCCCTTGGATTTTGTCTTTGGTAAAGACATAGCAGTTGATGGACACAGTGATGTGGACAAAGCAACCAAGTTCATTGAACAAATCCAGAAATTCACCAAGCAGTACAGGAACAGCTGGAAAGAAGTCAAGCCAAGTACAAGGCAAGACATAAAAAGTATCGAGTTGAACATAGTTTTCAAGTTGGTGATCAAGTATGGTTGTACATCAGCAAAGACAGAATGCAAGGTGAAGGTAAGAAGCTAAAACCAATAAGGTATGGACCTTTCAAGATACTTGATAAAATTGGTGAAAATGCTTTTCGCCTTGATTTACCAGCTTATATGCAGATCTATTCAGTCGTTAATGCAGAAAACTTGAGATTGTATGAACCATCAATGATTGAAGATCCTGAAGAGCAAAGTCAGTTGCCTTCTATTGAGGATCTGTTGCCTGAATATCTCAATGAGTTACATGAAGACACAGTTCTGGATAGGAAGGTGAGAAATATGCGTCGAGGGGATGTTGAGTACCTAAGAGTAGGGCTCAAAGGTTCAAATCCAAGCAAAGCACGATGGATAGAAGTTAAATAAGTGAGGAAGTTGTATCCTCACTTAATCGATGCCTAAAAACCAACTTTTGGTGGTCTGAAAGCTTTTCAGTGAGAAGGCGTATCCAAAATGGATATTAAACCCTCTAAACTCTAAGTCTTCAAATATTGGAAAACACTATCGCATGGAAAAAAAAACATAAAGAATTGGCAGAAACAGAGCTAAGCGGAGGTTCAAATGGCGTTGCACAGGAGTCGTTGGATCGGGCCGATCAACGGTCCAGATCAATTCGGCGATATCGCATCGGCGGAGGCCAGCGAGGCATATCGGTGCTAACCCTGAGTGAGTTACGATTGCGATCTAGCGATATAATGTGGATCGTCGGATCAGCGCGCAGATCAAAGATGGAGACCACGTATATCGCATCGAAGATTTAAAAGGGAAGGACTTACTGCAGGCGAGAGACACAAGCGATATGCGATTGCGATAGAATGGTGGACTCGAAAGGTTTATAAATACGACTTCATATAATTTGAGTTCTGTAGTAAACGGTATTTCAGGCGGACTTCAGGCAGTAAGTGGTATTGGAGAGGCTCCGCCTAATTCCATACACTAGCCAACACGTAGCACGCCACAGGAGAGAGACAACTGCTTTTATGGGCAGGTAATCTTCGTGCAAGTAAGCCACCCGAAATGGCTGTCAGCCGTTGGATTGGAAGATCGTGGACCAATGATGGAGATTGAACGGACTACTTGATGTTTTGGGTTGGATATGAACCATTGGATTGAAGGTAGATCAATGGTGGGCTTGCGACTTGTGATAGCGATGCAACAACAGACTTGATAGGGTTATAGGTTGGATTCAATATCATTTGAAGTCTGGCTTGGCGGAAATTCTCACTGTTTTGGTGTATTCCTCTATGTAAACAGAGAAACGTATTCCGAGGGATTTCACCCATGCCAGTGGTCCTTTACGTTACAAACAGGTGGCCTTGCTGATTCAAGCGTTACAAAGATTGTTTAAACGCTCAAGAAGGAGATGAAAGGACAGCGGCTGGGAGCCAGAGAGCCCGAAGAGGGAAGTTGAACAAACAAGGCCGAGAGGCTTAAAAAGCCATCCAATGGCAAACAGAAGGGGAATTCAGTTGAAGACAGTCACAAAAGGACATTCATTCAGTCAAATTGAGACAGATTGAATAAAGGAATAGGACAGAGGGAGAGTCTGTGCACTCTTTTAGACTCGAGGTTTTCGAGCAAATCCCTCTTTGATGTCATTGTAGTGTTGAGACTCTGTTTTGAGCTCACTCTTGTAATAATATGTTCTTCAAGACTTAATATAGAGGTCGACACTGAAATCTGGACCAAGAGATGTAGCCAGGAAGTCTGGTGAACTCCTTTATTATTTTGGTTGTGTTGATATGTGTGTCTGTTATGTTTCTTGACTGTTAATTGTCTATATTATTTGCAATCTTTTCGATCCGTTGCACTAAATAATATAGGCATTCCTGCACGAGTTTGTAATACCTTAATATTGATTTAAGATCTCATTTTCAGATCAAGGATTGACAACAGACATCAAAGGTAATCAATATAAGAGGTATTTAAAAAAAAGGCTCTGATATGAAATGGTCGAGGTTGGATTAGTTGAATGCCATCGAAGTTTTAAATAAGCCTCTGAAACATACCATGTTATGAAATAAATGAACCGTCGAGATTAAGAAATATCGGAAGTTGAATTTTAAAGAGGCTTGGAGGTCATAAAGGTCCTTGAGGTTCCAATGGGGCCTTGGGACAAAGTAATTAATGAGCCTTCAGAGGTTTTGATATTTATTTTTACCTTATACCATTGCTTTGATTCATTGGAATTAAATGCCATCGGGCATTGGAGCATGGAATTATCAGAGGTTTTTTTAAAAAGATGCCTTAAGATATGAGGTTCTAAGGAGTGAAGGAGTAAGGGAGGTGAGGTGCAGTGGGCCCACGCAGAGTGGGCGTTTTTCATCATAAACTACAACCACTTATAATGTCGAGATTTTGGATCTCGTAATTTTTATAAATTGGGATTTGAAATTCAAAAACACCATAATTTTAATCGTTCTGCATTTTGGTTGCGGTGATTTTGTAGTACCATTAACAAAAAAAATAAATTAATCAATAAAAATTAACTAAAAAACAATATTTACAATTAATTTACAAAAATTAAAATAATATATATTTTGTACATATTTTAGTCGTGACGGCAAAAACCATCAAACTTTGGAGAAGCGTCATTTGCAAACTGTGCATCTAAATGAGTTGAAACAAGAATCGATGGAAAGCTGGTGAAAAGTTGAACGTAATGAAGCAATCAAAAGAAAAATCTGAAGAAAACAAAAATTTGGCAAAATTGTAGGACACTTAACCAAAAGGAAATATTAAAAGGAAATTTAGCCAAAATTTACGAAAAGGGTCCCCATTATTATTATGAAATAATAAGTTAAAAAATGGGGTGTTGTGATTTCACCGCAACAACAGTGACACATAGGGAAGAACCAGTAATCTCTAGTTAAAAGACGATCAACGCTTTGCCTAAAGGTTAAAAATGAGGAATTCTATTAAGCTTTTAAACAGTAAAACATTTTCCATGGGTCCCACGTTAGTGAATCAAGCAATATAAGTTCAAATACATAAGTACTCAAAGAAAATTGAGTAAAAATCATGAATATGAATTTTGGGGAAATAATTTATTTTAAGATTACCTCATACAAAGAATAAAAGAAGGCACATATAGGAGTTTTTTTATAAAACATATATTCATCGATATGAATGGTCTCTGACACCACTTCGTTGCTAGTGAGACTGAACAGTACTCAGACGAAGTTGTCCTTAATGCCATACAAGCATGACCTTGCTGCCAGTGAGTGTCCATAACCTTGATGAGTTTACTTGTATTTCCCATGCTTCCCCTTTTGATCACCCTTTTGACAAGCACATTTGCGAGCTAATTTTATGATGTACATGAGTGAAAGAGGTGAGACGGTAAAAGAGACTTAAGCAAATGGATATAATACTTCCATAATGTTGACTCCATATCTTTCCCTGCGACTATTCATTTAGATGATTTTTAATAAAGTGGAGGGATGATAGGGATCCATTGAGTTAAACTCGAGATCAATTCTTTCCCTGAAAATTTCAACTACATCACTTAGGAAAAATAAATGTTCCTCCATGAAAAATATTTAGAGAAAGAGGGCTTTAGGATTCCATAAAAATATACATTTTAGTTAAATGAAACTCATTAAATGGAAAGAGTAAAAAAATTCCCATGTCTTCCAACCAATGTTGGGTGAGAGGAATTCCTTCTACCTAAATCTTGGAGGAATCACCGAAATCAAACCATAGTGAATAGCAAAAAGGAAAAAAAATCCAAACTTAAGCGAAAGAAATCGGAAAACTCCAAAATGTCAAATCTGAAAGGAAAAACAAAAAAAAAAAAAGAAAAAGAAAATCCCAAATTAAAAGACAACCCCAATCAAGACTAATTATAAAATGTCTTAACAAAAGAGTAAAACAAGACAAGCATGTGTGTTCATCTTGTGTTGAGATTTTAATAAATTTTATCTTGTAGAGTTTTAAGAAATGAAGCTCTCAAACCTTAAAGTGAATGGCAACCATGAGAAATAATAAAGCCAAATGATAAGTTTTTATCTTTTGCAAATTTAGTTTCAAAGCCTGCATGAGAGTATTTGAACAATTTTCTAATAAAAGCAATGCTTGTGAAACAAATTGAACATTCAGGGACTCCCCAATTTAGCTAAATTATGAGCATCATTACTATTTTTTCATAAACTGAAAGCAAGCAGAGTAAGGATAATGAGTTCCAAATCTAATCTGGTAGCGGTGCAAAAGTTTGTGAAGACCTATAAAACATAATTTAAGATCAACAAAACTAAAAAAAAAATGTAAAGGAATAAAAAAAGAATGAAAATGGCCATACGAAACTCACCATTTGAATAATTTCACTTAATTTTACCTGAAGCATGTTGATTTTCTCCAACAAAAGATAACTTCTTTAAATTGGAATTAAAAGCATGAAGAAGTTATATTCTATGAATTTTCATGGCCCAAAATCATTACTTATTAAAGCTAAACTAAAGCAAACAATAAATTAGAAGGAAATAATGATTCATGTTCAAGGAATCTAAAGTAAACCAAATCTATCATAAATGAGAATGATGATTTGTTTTTGCAGCGATGATTGTTCTCTTCTCGTGACTTCTGAGTTTATATCAGCCCCAAAATATTCATACAATCCCAAGAAATTGATTCAAAGTCTAAAACAATGTAAAAATCGTGTATATGGAGAGGACTTAAATCTTTTCATGGAGTGACATATCAAAAATAAGAACACTAGAAGAAAATACAAACGTAGGTTTGTTACACAGTATTTTGTCACACCTCCTGCACTGCCTTATGTCATACCCCGGAGTGCCCAAAACTTGGCAATTATGCAGTGTACCCATCCTAATATGCAGTCCAAATCCTCCCTGAAGACTTAATGAAAACATGCCTTGAGCCTTCCCTGAAGAAGTAAGCTCAAAACCCTAATTTTCAGGGTCAACGCGACTGCAACATTGCCAACCCATGCTGATGGCAGGTTGCTCATACTAGCCTTGCGCATCCAGCTTGGTTTTTACTTGGATATTCATGTTGATTCCTAAAAGGAAAGTTTTCCCAAAGAGGACAAGAAGCTTCGTGATCTAGAGGCTTCCAAAACGACGAGTTGGAGGTCGTTCGTTGTGGATATGGTTGAATTCTCCGAATATTTCCCTTTGATCTTATCCCTATGAGCTTCCTCCTTAAGATGATAGCCTTCCCCTATCTTTGGTGAGATCCTAACTCCCACTCCCTGCCTATATATTCATCCTCTTCCATTCCCAAATGGTTGGTCTTTGGTTATTTGCACCTTTATGCTGAGATAGTGCCTACATGTTATTCACTTTGGCTTGGAGAAGGAGTGCTTGGAGAGCTTGAGCTTGGACTTGGGCATTCACTCAAGGAGGATTATTAACATCAAGGCCTAGGTTGTATGCTTCCTCTTTTATTCATTAATATATACAACTATTGGTTCACTTTCCATAAATGATTGTGTTAATGCTTCATTTATCTTAATGCTCCTTGATATGTTAAGTGGATTACATTCGATTATGCTTGTTGCACTTGTATTCTTTGTTGTGTCTTTGGCATCTTCTGTAGGTATTCAAACGATGTGAACAATAAGGACTGAGCTTGAGGAGCGAGCAATCAATATCTTCAACAAAGGAGTGCATTATAGCATCAGAACGAGGTAGGTCTCCTTCCTCTTCTCTCATTTCGATTGTAATTTAGGAAAGTGTCTCATAAATTGTCACGTTAGTTACTAGTCCCACTCATTGGGATAGATAGATCATCTCTATCCAAAGAGAGGATTTACCTAGACAATAAGGTTTCTCATGATGTATTACCTTTTCATGTTCCAAATTCCATTAGCAAATGTTGCATTACCATAGTGGTTGCTCAAGAATGTCATTAAAAAGCAAATGAGGATGCACACTATAAATGATCAAGATGATGAAATGAGCATCCGATGGTAAGATAAAGATGAAAATGTGAGCAAGGTATAGGTGATGCACTTCTCATTAGCCTAGAAATCGCCATGAAGAGTAAAACAGGCCCAACTATACATGTGAAAATATATGTCTAATGAAGGCACATTGGTAAGATCCATGTGCACACACTATGAAAATTAGATATCATAAAGTCACTTAGTCATCTTGAGAAATGAATGCTTGGGTTTTGATAAAATTCTAATTAAAAATGCATCCAAGTTCTCGAATATCCGAGTAACATGAAAGTTAACTTGAAGATACAAAGATAATCAAGGACTCCATGTGAACATAGTGATGTATCATATTGTCAAATAATGGGTGAATTGACCAATGGTCAATAAGCCTTAGTCTGATATCTCACTAAGAGACTCAGTATAAAGGGAAATGGAAATCTTGGAAGAGGAATCTCATATTGTATGTAAAATAAACTTCCGAGAAAAGGAGTCTAAGATCAATAAATATAAGTGAGGGGGATGTATCAAAAATTTTGGAAACCATTTTGTAAAATCACATCTTTATACGAGACTCCAAGGTCATGAGACCCAAACAAAGATGATGAAGTGGGGGCCATTTTCTTAATGTGACAATCGAGGAAAAAGCCGTCTGGATCTCAGGCTAGAAATCTTGGAAGGTATTTTAAAATGTCTTCAATAAAATGAGTTTCTGAGGTTCTGAGGTATTCAGTTCTTGGATAATAAATTTCGGAGCATATTCTAAAATACTTCCAATATAATATGGACCCAAGAGTCTGATGAGCCCTTAAGTCAAAAATTTCGGGGGAAATAATCTCAGAATAATTATTTTAAAAAATGAGACGAGAAACACAGGTCCAAGATTCCAAGATTTGTAAATAAGAGGCTCTGGATCTTCTCGGAAGAGGGATGTGTGATTGAAGTGGATGTAAAGTGAAGGAGTGCAAAGGAAAGGCTTAACTCAATTGGAAGCTATAAGATTTAGAACATGCATGGGTAATATCATGGAAAAAAGTATTTGTTGCAAGATTTTTGCAATTTCTTTTGCTTATAGCAAATCTGAACAAGAAAAAGTCTAACATTCCATTTCAGCTGCATTAATGATTATTGGCTCATGTTGTGCATTTGTTAAGCAAGGAAATATGAATAGAAGCAGCAATGTAGAATACCAAGATTATGATGAAAAATCAAATACTTTCCTGAACATGTTGCGGATTGGGAAAGGTTGACTGCTCGCTTTATTCTAAAGCTAATTAAATTTGTTTGCAAAAAACAAGTCTCTAAAGCAAGGTAATGAGGACCTGCAAAAGAAGCAAAACAAAAATAAGAAATAAACTATGAAAAGGAGAAAACTAATAACAAATGAAGATGAACATATTTATGCATACCTGGAAGAGTTGAATTGTAAGAGGACCGTATAGATCTTGGCATTATCCCATGTATTATCTTCAATTTTGCATATGTTCAAAATCATATACTTATTCAATTTAAATTAACTACTAAGTAATGTGTTATTCATTTATATCCACTTCATATTGAAGTCATTTCAAAAGTGTCTAGTTGCAATGGAACAAAATAAACAAGTGCACCACAAGAATGAATATGATCTGAAGCGTTCTAAGCCACTTTTTGCCAAAAATGAAATGAATAATAGGGGAAAGATTTGAGCCCATTACTTATTTATTAAAAATCTGCAAATTAAACTGAAAGATAAAAAGAGAGATGAACTAACAAACAAAATTAATCCTATTCCTATTGTAACTAACATGAGAGAGAATATGACTAAATTTACTTGTACTTCTAGTGAAGCCATTCTCTCAACTTTATTTATGCACTAATGAAAATATAAAAAATCAGAAAAAATAAAATTGTGGTTAAATTATTAAAATGAAAACTCAACCTACTATTTACATCAAATTTGGCAAAATAAATTTATTTACAAAAATCGTGCCTTGAAATTCTTCCATCCATATGCCTACAGGATTATAAAAATCAACATGTATTTAAGTGAATGATTGGGAGAAGTTCAAAGGAAGAGGAAACATCAAGTCAAGCTTGAATGTGAAAACTGACAATGTAAGAAATCTTCTTAAGTACTAGAACTTCTAGATATGAATGGACATTTAGAAGACTTCTAGAAGTGTTACATTGCTGGTCATAATGTAATGATACACTCTCAAGAGCTCGAGTTTGTGAAAATTTGATTTGAAAATCAAACATAAATTGGCTGAGCATGATTATCAAATAAAATTTCAAAATAAAAAGTAGTTAATGTTCATACTTGAAATTCCGGAATTGATTTTCGTATCTGCTTATTAATGTATTTGACGAGTGTCTAGAATTGAATGCTCAAAATGCCAGTGCAATGTGCTTAGAAATTGAAAAATGAAATTTGAAAGAAAAACAAATTCAAAGTTGGGAAAATGAAAACAAACCAGATTAAAATTTACATTAATGGCACAACACGACTCAGATTCATTTGCAAAAAAATCCTTTTCGCAAGTGTCAATAAAAATTATTGCTTGCATTCACTTGCGGGGATGAGAAAATTTCAAGATTATGATTTAAAAAGACTATATCATCGTTGTATGAATCATAAATCGGAATGGAGTTACGAATATTGAAATCACTCTGATGATTTTGAGAATAAGAATGGACCGAAATTATTTCTTGATTAGTGTTCTTTTCATCTTCAAAAATAGATTCACTTAAGGAATTGGGAAAATATGATTCATTCAAAACCATTCTTGAAGAGAGAATAGGCTCTACATTCTAAATCTTCAATTCATCATCATAAATAATTTCATTGGTGTTCTCTTCCTCTAAATAAAATAAATCAGAACCAGGTACATAATTAGATTCCAGATTGAGAGAATTCCTAGGACAATTAAAAATATTGTTAGTTAAATTTTCTCTACCAATATCAGAAGTATACAATAATTCATCATTAATGACAACTCCTCTCTCTAAAATTACTTTTGTGTTTAAAGGGACCACTGGTTGATTATGAATTATATTATTGTTGCTAAAAATATCAGGATAGAGACAAAAACAAGAAGTTGAAGATATATACCTGAAATTTTCTCTACGTACAGATGATTGCTCATTTTCCAAAAAACTCTTTCGCATTTGTTCCATTGCATAATTCATATTGTTGATCAATATTTTGACAAAAATCAGATTCTTTGTACATTAGATCAACCTGTAAATTGTTGCTAATCTACTCCATAACTTGCAATTTATTATCAGCAAAAGAGGATTCTAAATTAATTGCAACAGTAGACTATGCGTTGTTGACACTCTCTGGCTGATTTAATTGTTGTTGATTTATTTGATGTTGATCTAATTGATGTTGATTGTTGCTAGTTTATTCTATATATTGTTGGTTTTCCCTTTGATCAGATATATCAACATTATTTAAATTTGAAACAGATCTGAAATCAACATCATTTAATTGAGGAACAATAATAATTTCTGATTGAGACTGATGAGTAGTATTTGCAATTTCAATTTGCGGAGGATCAACATTGTCATTTTGAGCAATTGATTCTTTATCAACAATGGATATATTTTCTAATTATTCATAATTATCATAGGACAAAGACACTAAATTTCTGAACCATCTGATTAATTGGAATTGAGGCGGAGAATCTTTGGATCGATTAAAGTTAATTTAAATCTAATGTAAAAAATATCCAAACTCTCACCTTTCATCCTACACAATTCTTCTAACTGATCACACACCTTTTTGTAATCATATTCCTAACATGCATGAAGAAAAATCTTCGAAAACTCGTCCCAGTTATGTATGGAGACAACTCGAAGAGATAAGCACCAATTTTTTGCTTTACTTGACAAAGTAAGAGTGAAGATCTGGTAAATAATATCTTCATCAATACTGAATCTTTTACAACTTAAAGTAAACTGAAAGAGATGATTAAAAGCAGATGATGTACCGTTATACTTTTACTCAGACAGGGTCTAGACTGCCTTTACCGGATTAGTATTCAAATGGGGTCCACTAAAGCAACTCCGAGGAGGCCTTTTACGTGGAGCCATAGTAATAAGATAAAACCTTAAAAATATTCAAAGAAAACAATTTGTTATGGCCCTCCTTCTAGTGCCAAAAATGTTGATGGTACAAAATGGCCTCATCAACATATAAGGGAGACCACCCAGTCCAGAAGTTAAATCAACTCATTTTCTGTTTGGAATGGTAATTCCGACTAGTTCAATTGGGTCCAGTTACCCTCTCTCTTTCTATGTTGACTTATAATATGTCTATTACTTGCAAATAGAAAAGAGACATCAGATCTGCCCTCTTGTAGAGCTCTTGTAAAAAAGTGATCCTTAAGCTGAATTAATGGCTCAGCCAAGCCACTCTAAAGTTTCCCCCTCTGTAAGAGGACTTTTAGAATGCAACAATTAAAACTAAATGCAAATTTACTCCAAGTAACAAAAAATAAATCTTAAATCTATCTCGATTGAAAGTAGGATTAGTCCCCCTCTCAACCAAGAGCAAGGTAAAATGGGGATTTGGACCAACTTTGAATTTGGAACAAAAATGAAGTCAATAAGTCGGGGAAATAGTTCCAAAACTTATTACTAGTTCAAACAAGTATATGTATTCAACTAACTTATGAACAGTCATCAGATCTCTCGTGCACATACATCCAAATTCAAATAAAATGAATTCAAACTAAAAAGATATGATTGCATTAAAGAAATAGTTCTCATAAAACAATCATTATTAGAACCAAGATAAACTTGACATGGATTTGCCAAATAGTTAACAAGTATGTCTTGTTTCTCTATTAGAGTTCATTATTTAACTTGATAGCAATTACATCCATCATTAAAAGATAACTTTCAAATGATTAAAACAAACATGTATTAAATGAATTTATAATAGGGCAAAACTTCAGAAACACATACTTATCTGGATCAAGAATTGTCTCAAATTTTATTAAATGCATACCACCAATCAAACTCTATCTCTGAAAATAATGTATAAGAATTAAAGATTTGATCATAGCCTTTGAGTGCATGAAATTCTAAAAAAATTTCATGATAGCATGAAATTTTTAGAGCTAAAATACATCTCTTTTAATCTCCACAAGTTTGATCCAAACTAGCTAATTCTCTACAAAATTCTTGCCCCCTCCAGTAGTGCAAAATGCCTTCTCTTTGCAGAGAATTTCCTCCCCAAGTTTCAGATTTTGAACCCTTTTGTCCATTCTATAAAAGCAATATTTATAATTGTAAAAAGAGCTTCTGCGTAAATCACATCAAAAAGATCATTGTCGACGCGTTTCGAACCAACCAGTGTGACGATGAACCACACTGGTTGGTTTGAAACGCGTCGACAATGATCTTTTTGATGTGATTTACGCAGAAGCTCTTTTTACAATTATGATGGATCACAGAAGCCTCAATTCTACAGCAATATTTATAATTACAAAAGAAAAATAAAATGAGAGAGTTGTTGGAGAATAAATTTGGTCCAACAAATTTTAATTGGTCGGATTTCTTCTTTTTCTTTTACTGGTGCAATTCCAGTGTTCCAAGTATTTTCTTCCTCATCTCCACACCTGCTCTCCTGCCAAAAACCAATCAATATTTAGAAATTAAAATAAATTTGATGCATAAAATAGAAATGAAACCACTTCTCAACAAATTGTTAAATTAAAAATAAACTAAAATCTGAAGAAATTCTCGTGCTATGATTACTTCAAATGGATTAGTTCAACCTTTGAATATTGTTGGGAATGAAATATTGACAACAATTTTCCAAAGCCGGTGAAATATGCCCAAATCAGAATATAAAAATTATTTTTTGTTGCAAATTCATCACTTTGTCTTCCGTTGAATTTCTCGGTCTTTAAATGATTGAATTTACTAAAATTAACCTCCTCATGTTATTCTCCTCTGTCTTAGCTTTCCAACGAGCTATTGCAAACTTCATTTGGTTAAATAAATCTTCAAATATGCCTCTCCGAAATTGAAGTGCCAAAATTAGCAGAATTCTCGAAAAAAAAGTCTAACTAAACCAAAATTAAGAAAAATTAATTAAAAATCTAATTCTAAATTAAATTAGAAAATTCTAATTAATTCTATTTTTTATATATTATATAATATATATATATATATATAATATATAATATATATTATATATATATAAATATATATTATATATTAACCATTAATTAAATTAACTTAAACTACATAGGTTAATTTATTTATAAATTAATTAAATTATATAATGAAAACATTTCATTAAATTATTGAACAATAATTATAGATACATTATTTAATATTTAAAAATATTATATTTAATATATTAAAATACAATTTCTAATACCAAACTTTTACATTAAATACTACTCATATACCAACTATAACCATCAGAGTTTTTACGAGGATTGACATCAGGCATAAGAGGTAATTAATAATCCTCCGAAACAATACCGTATTCCGAAATAATGAACCATCGACATTAAGAAATATCAGAAGTTGAATTTTAAAGAGGCTTGGAGGTCATAAAGGTCCCGAGGTTCAACTTGGCCTTGGGACAAAGTAATTAACGAGCCCTCAGAGGTTTTGTTATTTTATTTTAACCTTATACCCATGCTTTGAAAATTGGAATTAAATGCCATCGGGCATTAGAGCGCTCTGAAATTATGAAACTCTTTTTAATTAGGATGTTAAAAAATAAAAGAAATGAAATGATATTTTAAGGTTTACGAGGTTAAAAATAGTTTATGAAATTATTAGTTTCTTGTTTTCCACTCTTTGCAATTATGTTTTTTCCTAATTCAAATTGATGATGAGCTGACCCAACTTTCCAACAATCTCCTTACTAAAAAGACAATACCAAGAAACTGATGCTAACACGTTCTCATAACTTTCTCTGATGTCTTTGAATGCATCACATTCCAAAATGAAATGTTTTTTTCCGATTCCACAGCCCCATACGTGCAAAATGTACACACCCTCTCTTCCCAAGCTTTTTTAGGCCTTTTCCACCATCATGTTTCACACCGAAGTTGATGTGAGTTGGTCCTTAATTGAGCAATAAGAACCTTTGCTCTCCACGAAATGTTAGCTCCAATGAACTCTTTTTGTTGTAAATCACACTTACGGTCGAATTCCTCAATGTAATATTTCTTCTTTCTACCCAACCCTTTTCCCCATACCTTTTTACGAAACTTCTCCATAACAAAATCCTTTAGCTCCTTGCTATTTGTGAGACAGGCATTGAGGTAGATATTCCATTTTTGCATCCGTGTGTAGTTTAGTTTTATCCATGTTTTCTTTCTTTCATTGATGCCTTCATAGAAGATAACATTAGGTCATCTACCTACTCTCATTTGTTCAATTCTTTTTAGGTATCTTATGAGCCGCACCATAGCAATTACCTCAATGGAAGTTGCTCATGTTTCAGTGAACATTATTTCATAAGGTACCAAACTTTTTATTTTGAACTTGCTCATGATCAAGCGTTTTTGGATTTTCTCAATTTGTTTCCATTTTGAGACGGGAATGTTGTTACAATTCACACCCATATAACATCACTGGACAAATTAGGAGTCCAAAAAACACTTTAACTGTTTTCCAATTCCATAACTCTGTCTCTCTACATCTGTTTTGAAGAGCATATAATGCTTTCCACCCTCCTAAAATTCTCTTCTTTCTGTAGTCCTCCCAATTGAGTTTGTTGCTGAAATCAATCCCAAGGTACTTCTACTCCTTTACTTCTTCAAGAATGTTGTCTTCAAAGAATAAAGTATGTTGGCTCTACGTCATTTTATTAGAAAAAAATTATTATTTTGGTCTTGTTAGTATTGACTTGAATCCCCACTACTTTACAAAAATGCTCAAGGGCATATAAGTGCATTTGCAATCCATGGATCGATTTAGAAATCAATACAATATCATCAGCATATAAAAGAAGCTTTATCACAAACTCCCCCAACCGAACACCATCTCTACCTTGCAGATTTAGCCACTCTTCCAATTTAAATAACGTAAACTTTGAAACGGGAACTGATATTGTTACCCGTTTTGTAGAGATAGCCAAAAAGTGACCCGATTTTGAAACGGGGTGATGCAGAACACACGTTTTTTTAGAGGATAGTTTTGGCACTGTAAAAGTTTTTATGTACATTGCGTTTTAGAATAGTAGTGATTTTGATGTTGATTTAAAAAAGTGGTAATTTTACACCATGT
>APFE031593722.1:2240-16972 GCA_000404065.3 Pinus taeda
CAGTGGAACATCACATCGAACATCAACAAAAAGTCCTCCAACTCTTAAAGGATAACCTCGTGTTGGCACAAAATAGAATGAAATAACAGGCAGATCAACATCACAACGAAAGAAGTTTTGAGGTAGGTGATTGGGTATTCCTACCGCTAAAACCATATAAGCAAATGTCCCTCAAACAAGCTAATAAGGATAAAAAATTATCACCAAAGTACTATGGTCCATACAAGGTGTTGCAAAAGATTGGTACTATGGCATACAAATTGGAGCTTCCTGCAGCTTCTCTATTACACCCAGTTTTCCATGTTTCATGTTTAAAGAACGTTATAGGCAACAAGCTCCCAGTTCAGAAAATATTGCCAGAACTTGACAAGGAAGGAAAAAATATATTGGAATCGGAAGTAGTCACAAAAACAAGAACTCGGTAGCTACGAAATCGATCAATTTCAGAGTATCGTTTCAAGTGGAAGAACTTATCCGCTGAAGATTCCACATGGGAGGATGAGAATTTTATACAGAAGCATCCAGGACTTCTCAAGAATTGAGGACAACACTTTTTTGAAGGAGAGGGGCATGTTGGGTCCCTATAATACTAGTGATTACCCCAGTATTATTGTAGTTGTACCCCTTATTAATATTATTGTTCCCCTATTATCCCCATATTGTTATTACTGTGCCCCATAGAATCCCTCTATTATTCTTTTTATGGATTTATATTATTATTGTTAGGTCGGCTGGGTTATATTGTGACTCCTTAGACTCCTATATATAGAAAGGAGGTTTTTTCATTTAAATCATCCAAGAATTGTTCATTTATGTAATGTAAAGGAGGTTGCCCCCTCGAAGAGGCTAAATTCTAAGGCGTTGATCTATCTTTTCTATCTTTTCTTGTGCTAGTTTTGTAACAGAGATCATGAAGTCTCCAAGTGGAACCAAGAACTATTAGTGAAATGACATTAATCAAAAACCTAAAAGCTGACTCACCCCCTACAAATATCTATATATGGATCCCTCATCCTAGAGATCTAGAGGTTCGATTTTTGTAATTTGTAAGGAAGTGTTGTTGGTTTATCTTTGAGACATTGTATTGTTGGGTGATCTAGATTTTCATGAGGTGAAGAGGGTTTTCATGCTAGGAGGATGGTGCTGGATCAGACAGCTATGTTGTAATCCTGTCTTCTACTTCTATCAATAAAGTTATTCGATTTTTCCTCCATATACTTGCATATTTCTGAATCTTGTATTTGTTAATCCAATTGTATGGTTAATGTACATCTGGTTCTACATTGTTTATGGTAGTATAGATCTCTATGCTTTGATGGTATTTTGTTTCTTTGCCTTTACAGGTGTTCTTTGAAGCAGGACAAGTGAGAAAGGAGTGGCAAGCTCTATCATGAAAGAAGAGAGGAAACAAGAAAGGAGCCAAGCGAAAGACTAAGATTGGTGCTCTTTTCTTCTCCCTTATCTATCTCCCATAAAGGAAAACACAAGTTACTTTGAATTGTTTGTTTCTAAGATAGCTACCCATCTCAGTGGGACTAGGAGATCTGAATAGGCACTAGTTTCTCGGAAAAAAATGGTGACTCCACTGGGGAGCTAATAGTTTGTTTGTTTGTTATTGTTGTTTGCTTTATAAACTATAGACAGAGCCTGGAGTTAAGCCAACTAGCCTTCAAACTGCTTTTGCTATGAAACTGCAAAGTATATCAACGCTGCTTTAATCAATCACCGAGTTGGTTTATGAACTAAACATCTAACTTGAAAACATCCTAAGTGCCCTGGTCGTAGCTCAATAACCTCATAAGATCATACCCCTATACTTTGTGTTTACTGTCCATCATAAGATCGGCCTATATCACTGAACTTAGCTATAAATTGTGAGTGAGAACTAAGCTCAGTCTCATCACTGGACCATCGCACTATCTCTGATTGGCAGTCTGGATGCATCGTACCTCCCGTGTGCTACAAGTGAGATGAATCCTTGTTTCCCTTAAGGACAGGTGCGATGATTGAATGAGACTGTTCCCCTCTGTGGATCTTGGTGTTTTATTCATTGTTTTAAGCTCTATTCAATAGTTTTTTTACTTATGATCAGTATATCATTGTTGAAGCCTTCTTCCTTTACATTATTCAGCCTCCATTGATAAGGAATTGTGAATGTTTTTTTTATGTATCTTTCATCATTTACAGTCCTCCTTTGCAAATAGTAGCTTAATCGAACTGTTGTCTTTTGATTCCAAAGTGTCGCAACTATCATTGTGAGTCGAAAAGAAGAGTGTCATAAAGTCTTCCTCTTCTAGATAGTCAATTTTACTTTTTCCATTATATTTGATTTGAATTGTCAGTATTTGAAGTGTTGAAAGCAGTTTCCCATTCAAAATTGAAAATGTTGTCTTAGTCTTCCTTTCGTTTTTGAAAAGAAATTGCTAAAGTGTCGCTTTGAAGAAAAGTAGTTCAGATCTGTACTTAGTTTTCTTTTTGGCATTCTCACATTAAGGAAATGGGAAAACAAATACATGCATGTGCATTTGCATCTAGACTACATGCAGAAAATCATTTAGGAAAAGTGCATTTAGTGTGTTCTCTCTGCTCTATGTTGAGAGAATCATACTCTTCTTTCCTTAGTATATAGGATTTTCATTGATAAAAGAAAACAAATGACTATTTATCATTTTAGTTGCATATTTAGGAATTTTACATCTACATCACGTGGTGAAGCTTGAAAGACAAACTTCTTAAGAAAGATCAACTATAAAATAAACCTCAATGAACATAAAAATGTTTTGGAACTTAACGCACAACATCTACAGGTCTAGGCTAGAGACATATTTCGGCGTCGTAAAGCCTAGTAACTATCATTTTCATCGTAGGTTGGGTGATTTCTCCTCTTTGATATGAAAATTGTCAGTATGGACTTGCGCTCCCATGTACCATCGAATATATATTGGAAGACCACAATAGGCTGATATCCTTTATCATTAGGAAGCCATGTCTACTGCCCTATCGACCGCATTGCACTGAACACAACATTCAAGAAGATTGATTGTCGTACGTAAAGTCCTCAGTAATTTCTCTTTAATTTACCACCGAGGTGTATATTGAAGTTTTGCGATTGGTTTGGTAATCCCTCTGTCTAGATTTCTAGAGTAGTCACTTTCATTCCTTTCCAATTCCTTGAAAGAAAAGGTCCATCTGAGCACTTGTCAGTTCAAGCTCATTAAAAATAAAAGGCGACTAGAGTCACCTTTACCTTTTTCTTGACTCTTAAAAATCGAAAAAGAAAGTTGTGTCAAAGCATCATAAAATTTATTTAATTTGGAATAACATCTTTGTTCCTTCATTAGTCTTAGGTTAAGGTAATGGAGTCCACCAATCAAGGATTTCCCCTTGGGGGAAATCATAGTCCTTTCTCCTCTTGGGGAGATATTGGTGCTCCCTATATGGCTACATTGTCCCTTCCAGGACACACAATTGGCCTGCCAGTATAGCTATTCTCAACCTTTATCGTTAAAAACACCATAATTCCTTAGTAATCAACTCAGCAACTAGAGGATATTGGAGTTGCTCCCCCACCTTCTACTTCATTTGTTTCTCCCTCTCCTTCTTCCTATTTGCTTGGTGAAACTAGTGATAGTAAAAGCCAAGTAGTTGAGAAGAAGAAGAAAGGGAAGGAGAAGAAGATGAAGAAACCAACTGCGCAAGGGGGCAACCAAGTGTTGTCTGGTGAAAATCCACACACTGCACCTTCCAAACCCAAATATCCATGTGTCATTTGCAAAGGAAACCACTATCATCAATATTTTCCTTACATCCCATGAATCTTGAGAGACTGGTCTCCCCGCTTGCACAATCTAGTGTCTTCAACCTTTGTCGATCATGTTCAGAGTACACCATTGACTAGTGAAAATGAAGTCAATGGACAAAAAGAAAGATCGAGATTTCCTTGTAGGTTGTCTAAAGGAAATAATGCCCTCCACCGTTGTCCATTTTTGGATGAAGCTAAAAGATTCTTGGATAACCATCCTACTTCACCACATCAACTTCCACCTGGATACAAGAAACTCTTGCCAAGTCCATCGCTAGTTGAAAATCTTATTGACATACCTTTGTTTTTGGTCGAAACATCTATCATTGAAGATAAACCCTCTGAGTCCACATCGGACCAAATTCAACAGGTTGAGATGGAACAACTATGATGAGTGATTCTACTAGCCATCCTCATTATGCTGCTGTGTTTGAGAAGTTCTAAACTTACCTAGAACTAGTTGCTACCTGGATACATCACTCATTCCTCAAAAAATGAGTCTCTTTTAAGATCTTTTTATACTCGTAAAATATGAAAATATTGTCAAGCTACTTCCCTTTCCAGCTCGTTAAAGTAAATGGAAGTGCCATACCTCCTCTATATTTTAATCTTTTTGGACCTGAGGGATCATTATACAAAAATATTGAGCGCTTTTCTTGTTCAACTCACTAAAACTATCAAAAAGTCATCCCTTTCATATTATTTTATACTTTTTCAGAGTTAAGGGATTATGCCACCAAAAAGGATTGCTGGATTTTCCTTTTTGTCCCTTTTCAAACTCTCTAAACATGAAAAGGACCGAGTTATCTTTTTCATTAAACTTGTTAAAACAATAGTGATAAACTTGTCCATCGGGGCGAGAGCGAGTTTCACTATCGCTAGGCTTGCTAAAACATAGCGACAGGTTTGCCTGAAGGGAAAATTATAGAACAAGAATATGTTATCCTCCTCAAGCTTGACAAAAATAAAGAGGTAGTGGTCAGCAATGACTAGGGAAAAAGGGAAGAAAACTTGAAGACTTCAATAGTAGCAGGTCACTCTTGAACATGACGGTTTCACTCTATCACCATGATTGAGTCAGGTTGGGTTAGTCTGTTCACCATCACCATTGGTCCTTTGTACCATCCATGGGGTTAATGTTGTTGATCCATCACAATGTCATCGATATGTTCAAGAGAAGTCATTCAGAGAATTCACCAACCCAGCTAACTCCTCATCACTACAATACCTTCACTCTCCATTTTTCATGACCGCCATTCTTGAACCTTGTATCATCAGATCGTTTTCACCTCCACAAAATCATTTTCTTCGTTTTGTGTCATAGATGTGGGATTCATTAAGGCCCTCCTACGAGGGGTCACTTCTTGTCAACATCAACTCATTATCTAAGAAGTTGGCTTACGAACAACCCTCTCACTACTTTGAAGCTTGCATTCCTCAATGGCAAGTTTCCCACTTCTGGTGACAGGTTTACATCAATGGCCTTCAACCAAAAGATTTTGCATGGTGTTTGACATCAACTCACATATTGACACCATGTGAATTGTACTGTAGTAACTTGAGGGTCATTATCGCTATCAATGATTCCTCTCGCGCCTGTTAACATCTTACATCATTGGCTGGTAATCAAGCGATGTCTTTCCATGTTCGACTTCAGAACATCTTTTCACATGAATCGACTTGTACAATGGGAAAAGATTGAACGAGTTTGAAGACCCCAGATATAGTTTCATTCATATGGGTTGCGATCTAACCAGGAAAATAAATACATCAAATGTACTCCATAGCTGCATAGATGATCATCCAAGCTAAGGATGATGGCTCTACCATAATCACCAGTCTGCAACAGCAGATGATTGTTTGTCCTATGTACATGAAAATGAATTTATAAAGTTGTGCATGGGAATGCCTACCTCAGCTAGATCATGAAAATATTAGGAAGATAATGTATTGTATTGTATCTTATTACAAGTCACCTTCCAGTTCAAAAAACCTCGGATCCTCATCATAAAGCATTTCACCTGACATCAGAAGATTTACAACCTCATGCTTTAGTAGGCAACTGTTATAGAGATATTTGGGCACTGCAACCCAAATCACATATGTCGATAAACCAAGGGCTCTCAAACCCCTAAAAGTGTTGTTTCATACCCTAAAGGATCAAGGTCAACTGATTACATCATTTCCCAAAAGTTCTCCTTGAAAAACTACTCAGAACTGGTCAAACTTGGACGATATAGACTGCTCAATGCTGAGGGTGTGATGCATCTCACCTGTTACACAAAAAGGGTGTGATGCATACTAAACATTCCTTCAATAGGGTGCGATAAGTGAGAGAAAAAAATGGCAGAGGCAGTTTGCTAGGTGGAAACTCAAAGAATCTTCTAGAAACTGCTCATATGGCACTTGCCTCTCTAAATTCGCCCAGGGATGAGTAAGAGATAATGAAATCTCCAAGTCAAACCAAGAAATATTAGTGAAATGACACTAATCAAAATCTCAGAAGCTGACTCACCACCTTGCAAATATCTATATATGGATCCCTCATCCTAGAGATCCAGAGGCTGGAATTTTGTAATTTGTAAGGAACTGTTGTTGGTTTCTCTTTGAGACATTGTATTGTTGGGTGATATAGCTTTTCATGAGGTGAATAGGGCTTTCATGCTGGGAGGATGGCATTGGATTAGACAACTGGTTTGTAATCCTCTCTTCTAATTCTATCAATAAAGTTATTTGAGTTTTCCTCCATATACTTGCATATTTCTGAATTTGTATTTGTGAATGCAATTGTATAGTTAATGTATATCTGATTCTACATTGTTTATGGTATTATAGATCTCTATGCTTTGATGGTATTTTGTTGCTTTGCCTCTATAGGTGTTCTTTAAAGCGGGACAAGTGAGAAAGGAGTGGCAAGATCTATCAAAGGAGAGAGGAAACAAGCAAGGAGCCAAGTGAAAGACTAAGGTTGGTGCTCTCTTCTTCTCTCTTATCTATCTCCCATAAAGGAAAACACAAGTTACTTTGAATTGTTTTTTTCTAAGATAGCGACCCGTCTTAGTGGGACTAGCAAATCTTAATAGACACTAGTTTTCCCGGAAATAGTTTTTGTCCCACATTAGGTTTCCACCTTAAATCTGGGTGTTCATGTGTGTTTATTGTGTATGATGGTTTTTTCTGATATTAGTGCACATGGTTACTATTTATATGGTTAATGAAGTACTGATGTACTGATTAAAGATCAACATATGATGAATTAACTAAATCATAAGTTTGTTGGATATATGTTGCTTGCCTTAAATACAGTTGCCTGTATATGTGAGTTACCTTTGTTGAAGTAGCATATATAAATTTGAGTATGAAAAGAAAAATATTATTGATTTGACTAATACTCATTCACCCCCCTCTTAGTATTATTTTGAATGATATATAAAGAGGTTTATAAAAATTATGTGTCCCTTCTCAGAAAATAACACCATTTAATACAACAATTTGTGCTCTCAAATACCATCACAAAGAAAAAGAGAGAAGAAAACGCTTTACTTATAAAGCCCCTATAGTCTCCAACAATTTCACATGAATACAATTGTCATAGAAAATATCTCAAATACCTTTTAATCTCTAGCAATTTTGCATACATAAAAGTGTCATATAAAGTCTCTCCAATACCCTGTAGTCTCCAAAATTTTTAATGAATACAACTGTCATAGAAAATTTGTTCAATATTATTTTTAGGGGAAAGACCCATTTCAATCTCTTCGATTATATCTCTAATTCCACAAAAGTTACCATGGATTCTCTTGAATATGATGGATTAGGTAACTTTACTATCATGTGTTGCATGCTTTGAAACCAAATTTATTAACTCCAACTCTAGTTTTAGTTGAGGAGGAAATGGCCCTCTAATTAGAATGACCTAGACAAACCCTTTCTATAATATGATATCTTTAGAATTAATATAAATAAATAAAAATGTTAAGCTACCAATTCAAGAAGCTAATAGAATCTCGTTGATAAGGAATTGTAACATCTTGAATGCGCAAAAAAAACGCCACATCTTGAAATTTATAAAGTCACTAGAAAAAATAAAACTCAAACTTAATCATAAGAAACAAAACCATATTTCAATTTGTGGAAATGAACAATTAAAAAGGCATCACCTGACTTCATGTGGTTTCCTTCTCAATGGAGTCGGCCTACCTTCATGGACCTCATGTGGTGTCCTTCTCAAGGGAGTAGGTCTACCTTCATGAACACTTGACATAAATACTAAAACCTAGTATAAAGTGAAAGATATATTTCATAGGACTCGATCATCACCAAGTTGGACATTCATTGATATATTTCATACTACTCGCTCAACCATCTTCTTGGAGATTATTTCTGCAACAAAATTACTACCTCTGAAAATTGGTAACTTCTTCCAGAGTGTATGTAAAACATATATGTTACACCTATCCTGTGGAAAGGAAAATTGTATCTAGTAAATATTACTAGCTAGCTATATACAGGCAATGATGATACTACCACACTTGTGCCCATGCACTTCGACCTTCAGAGAAATGTGTCGATAGTGGGAGGAGAAGATAACACAACATTAGCTTGGCATTTAATGAAATTTCCTACATATGTTGTGCCTTCCTCCTGTAACATCCGTAAATTCCTTGTCATGAACGTGTTAGGGAGATGTATGATATCCTCCAAATTGGAACACTTTATGCCATATCTCAGAGGCTAGATATAGAGGATGCCAATGCTGATTATGGCGAGTATCCCATTGGGGGTATTTACACTATGGATGATTTAAAAAGTGGATGGAGGCTAGTTTAGAGCCAGAAAAGTGAGGACACTCCACAAGTTGATCCCTTGAAACTCCCTAAGCTTCATAGAGGTAAATATACATGAACTAGAACTAACTATTGGGAAATAAATGAGCACGATATACTCCTAGTTGTCCTACATTTTGTGTATATGCAAAAGGGTCTCTAGGAAAGGTATGCGTGGTGGAAATTCAACAAAGATGATGGTGTTAAAAATTATGGTTACGAGGAGTTAAATCAGTCAACTTTAAAAAATGCTTCCGATATTTCACTCTTGAAAATTGAAATGTGAAAATTTTGAAATTCATTTATTTAATGATAGCTTTTTTAATTGATTTTTTTAATCAGCTAATAGTTCCGCAACTTTACTCTATGTATTTTCTACCACATTAGTTAAGGGGAAAATAAATAATTCGCAATTACGGGAAGGGGAGAATAGATACATATCACACAGATAAAGCAATTAAAGCTTAATCTTTTTTAGCATTTTTTTATTAGACAATTCCCAAAAAATGAAGAAGAAGGCTATGCACTAAATTGTCAAACCGATGCTTTAATTATCATTTTACCTTTGGTCAGTGAAAGTTGTTAAACTACATTGAGTAGAAAATTTTTGTACATCATAACAGACTAAATTGATTTAGTAAATAATATATGTAATTCCTATAAGTTGATAAGCTGAAAATACAATTAAAAAAATTAGTTTTTATTTTCTTCCCTCCAAAATATTTACCCCTAGGGATGATGTCATCATTCAGAATCCTATTGGTTCTCTTAAAGTTAATTGTGTTAGTGAATTCCTTTTAGGCACATTTTTACATCAACATACCCCTAATATTGGATGAATATGGGGTGCGTGTGAACCTAGCCAAGATCCAAGTCATTAAGGAATGGCCAGGCCTAAGGAATCTAACAAATGTTCATAGTTTCTTTGGCCTATGTTCAAAGTTTATGTTGGGGATATCTTGTATAACTTAGCCCTTAACTCAAGTGACCAAGGGTGGAGTAAAATAAAAAAAATTGTAGTGTGAGTTACAACAGAAATCATTAAGGAATTTAAAGCATTGCCTTTGCTCTACAATTACTTGGGTCATGTATAGGTTCCAATAATTTAGACCCCATTCTTACACAAAACATTCCTTAGATTGAACACTATCCTAAGAATTAGGCACCATTTTATAATCATTTTTCCCCTCAATTTCCCCAAATTGCATTGCATTTATTAGATTAGTATCTAAGGGAATAGACACTCTATCTTCATCTTGTTTATATTACATGGGTGAAACAAGCTAAGGATAGGTCAGGGTTACCCCGACTACCCATAACTATGGATACTCATACACAAGCACCCACAACTTTGTATTTAAAAACATTATCGAATTTTAGCAAATTAATTAAAATAGGCAGTCAAAATAAGAATGGATATTATTTGCCAAGTTCCATGAGAGACTCTCTCAAGTCTTCCAACCCCTTTCTTTACCTAAACCAACTCATATTTGATTAACTTATGAAATAATACACCGAGCAGGCCAAAACAAGCTTCAAAACCCAAACTCGCAATCTTGGAAAATGCTTATTGCAGGTGTTGTAAAATAATTTTGTAGTGCCCCAAAACTCTATCTTTTCAGATTCTAGGAAGTTGAAATGACTCAAAACTTCATAGAATTGATTAATCATGGCCTATAATTTCTCCCTAACACTACACATAACCTCATACACCCTTCTTCATGGGGATTTACAACTCTAACTTGATGCAGACAAATTTGAAATGGCCTTGACAACATGCAAGCAAAACTGGGTGCTATGTTCTTTCCATATGCGAGCACTCTATGACCATAGTGACACAAAAATAAACTATAGGCATGGATTCTCACTTTAACCTCATGGGAACAAAGCAAAGGATATCATATTCCATTCAAAAAGGGCATGCATGCAACCAAACATTGGTTCTTTGTTTTCACTGATCGGTTCCACATAAAAAACCCCACTTACTCACTAGTATCCATAATGCATGGGCACTTCCATCCTCAAGATTTAAGCTAACACAAAAGGAATAAATACAAAACGAGACACCACAACACAATGGAGGCTTCAATGCATAGATTATAAATACAACTTAATGGAATAAAAACACACTTTCAGAGAAAATAAATACATAGAGATCAAACCAAAATGGAACATAGTCCATAAGCATGCATCGATGGAAACCATGCTTCCTCACATGACCTATTAAATTGGCCAGAATATATAATGTGGGCATGTGCATCCTAGGCCTCTCATCCTCTACCTCTTCTCCTATCATTGGAGCTTCTTCTCTCACTACTGCACAGACTAATTTTCTCAAGCAATCTTCCTCTTTGAAAAGAAATCTACATGTGAAAACTAAGAGTCACAAGTGATGATCCATTTCCCCTTCTCACAAAATATGGGAAACTGAAATTAAATTTACATTAAGAAATATTTCCTCCAACTTATTCTAAAAAAAAAATCCACATCCTAATTAAAATATCTATAATTTCACAAAAAGTATTTAAAATTTTTCCTAGAATCATCATGTGCCCATCCCATCACGTTGGCAAGCTCTAGTCCAGTATTCATAGAACTTTTTGCTCCATCTATGCACCTATAACAAAAACTCTCCCATATATCCTTGGTAGTTTTAAAATGGTTCTCACCTTAAATCCTTGAAGCAAAGCAAGTTATATCTCCTACAACTATAACATCAACTAATATTTTTCGCTCAATGTAGGGTCATTGTTGGCCATATGAGTTTGAATTGTATGCACCCCACTTGTTTTCACAGAGGAATTTCCTTATTTCTAGAATTATGTTCATCAACTATTTGGATGTCTTTAACTATAACTCTATCATTTTCATATATTCAACCTATTTTTCCCTTCATCACCTTTGATAATTCCCATGCTCTGATCTGATTCATCATCCTTGTGAGATTTCTAGTGTAATATTTGTATTTTACGTTATAATATTCAATTATTGAAATACTCTAGTGAATAGTTTCTCTGGTTGTAAGTGGATCAGAAGCATTTTTCAAATAATCCTTTAGGCTACCAATAAAATTAGCTCTTATGCAATTGTAATATTCAGGTTTAGTTATTTAGCTAATAATCCCTTGAGAATATTATAGCATATTTTTTTTTCCATTAATGTTAATTAAATACAACACAAAACCACATAAATTGCAAACAAAATTTATTTTAAAAACCCTAATAATATTTTTTTTTTCCAAAACAAAAAATTGATCTTTTTATTACCAAGATAAAAGGTTACAAGTATATGCCGCAACATTCAATTTGCTCTATAATTTGTGGATCATAGAGCTCGCTGGATGTGGAAAACTTAGTCCCGTCCAACTAAACATGTAAGGAAACCCACTCAAACAGATACACGGCCTCCTCATATGAGGAATGCTCAGGCCAGTGCCTGTCCAGTTGGAGAGCTTAAAAAATAAAAACAAGAATTATGAGAAAAGACCTCAGTGAGAACAAATAAGAGAGTTGAGAGAAATCATGTCTTTCTCCCCTTTTTCTTCTCAAATTTTTTCCATTCTCCTTGGGATGGAATTATGGGAACAAGTTGAAGTGGATTTTCTTCGCTGGGTCAAGGATTTTCCTTGTCTGAATCAGAGGTGTCTGAAGAGTGCTGCCTTTTGGTTCCACTGATTTCCATTGAATTTGAGTTCTTTCCTAATTGTGATTCCATACGTTCTTGTGGGGGTGTCTTCTGAGTTTCTGTTTTGTTTATTTCATTTTGGACTAGTTCTTCCTCCTCATTATCTTCCTCCTCATCTGATTCTGTATAGGAGAATTTCCATCCTTTTTTATGATTACCCGTTTTCTTCTTTCTGCAGCTATTTTTTTTGTATAATGGACATGCATTTTGCAGATGTCCAGTTTGCCGACATATTCTGCACCTGAAAGCTGTATTTTCATAATCTAATGACTAAAACTAGCTGCGGTCTTTGTGTTTCAGTTTAATGTTTCCCGGTAAACCTTTACTAAGATCTACTTCCACACATATGCGTGCGAAAGTAAAAATTCTTTCTTCAATTCTTTGTGTATCCATTTTGATGAATCTTCCTATGGAATTGCCTATACATGCAAGTACCTTTTGGTCCTAGAAATGGATAGGGAGGTTATGAATACGTACCCATACAGGCATTCGAGATACAACAAAAGTGTTTGTGTTGAACTCCGGGAAACATGGGGTAATAAAGAGACCCGAAGAGTCCCAAAACCACAGTCCTTATTGAATCACGAGCTCTCTGATTTCTGGCGACTAAAATTTTACTATGAAAAATCCTTTTGAACAGAGGTGGATCTCACAATCCAGAGACCAATTTGTGAGTATCCAATGAAATAGATCCAAGGGTTTGGGCCAAAACCCATTAAAATGGCAGATGATGGCTTGCTTCCCATAGTTGTCGCATACCTTCTCTGCTTCTGCTATATCAATTGTTAGTTTTGGTGTGTGCAGCGATTGTTCCACTATGTATGGACTTGGTTCTACTCCGGCCTGCTTTGGGACTGTCGGAGGAGCTTTCCCACTTTGTAATATATGCTTGTAGGACGCTCCTTCACTTCTGTATTTTTTGTACTGAGCTAGGTTGTGATTCAATTTTGACCCACTGCCTCCTGTTGTTGTTTTGCTTGTTTTTGCACCTCCTCGTAGTCTCATATTGAGAATGATTGTAGATCCTGATTTGATGTTATACTCTTTAAAGGACCTGTGATCCTTTAGCGATCTGCCCCCTGTTACTAGGTTTTGCTTGCCTGCCGGATAGCCAATCTGGTTAGCTATGTTATTTTTCAAATCTATTGCCCTATCTGTGGCATGAGTCCAAATCAAGATTGTATTTTCCATGGGCGTTGTTTCGTCAATTTAGTGTGATCTAAATTGCTATTTATATTGTCAACCCGGGGTTCGTAAACTGACGAAGTGAGGTGTACTATATGTACTTAGATAACCATTTTCTTAGGTTTTTGTCGTTTTAAGATTTTTAGTTTGTTTTCGGATTTTATTCTTTTCTTAATGTGTGGTAATGAAAGTGAAGTGTGAAGTGTGTGGAGCGTAAATGGTTATGATTTCTATGCTTGTTTCGGGATTTTATCCCCTAAGGCTCTTGGGTGGAACCCTAGCAGACTGAAAGTTGTCTAAGTCAAGAAACATGCGCACACACAGCCATTATGCTAGAAAAAGTTATTTCTAAGGTGAGAAGGACATACCTGAGGTCCTACGTTTGGGTAGTTACTCAAGGGTGCAAACCCTTATTCACGTCCCTTCTACTCCTTTGCCCTGCAAAAACAACAATTCCAAGGAATGCAACAGTATATGGACAAAGATTTATGTAAAAATGATCTTTATGCTATATAAGAAAGGAGTTAGTTATAAACTTTTAGACATCCATTCATACATGAAACTCAAATATGAACATCATTAACATAAAGAAAGAAGCGTATCGAGAACAAGACATGTTTCTTTATTGGACAAATAGAATAGTATGAAAAAAGAGCAATATCACCTGAACCACTTCTGCAGGCTCAAAGCTCAGCCTCCTTCTGGATCCGTCCCGCCTCAAGCCTCTAGTAGGTCACCTTCCAAAACTCACTCCAAGATGTCATGACTAAGGGATGAACATCAAATCACAAGGAAACAAGGGTTTCCTGTACAATATGGGGGAAGTGCAGAAGGCACAAGGGTCTTCAGACCTGATCAGGGGAAAAAACTCAGTATAATAACCTTGCTCTATGATCTCTCTCTCCTTTAGGCCTTCCCTTTGATGTCTTTTTATACCAATACCAAAGTAGTTTTTTAGTTAGGAATTGGTTGGGGACAGTTGAGGCCATGGGCACTAACAGGTGATCCGTAGGTAAAACCCGCGATCTCCGCCTGAAAATAAGGAGTTTTATATTTTTTTAAGTGTTTTAATACATATACACGGGTTGGGTATGTATGAACCCGCATATACATGCATTTAACTCAGGGAAATGTCGCGTACAGGGAATAAAACACTGTTTTTTAGATTTTGGACCAGGTCTGGAAGGAGGGGTTGCCCTAGGCCATGGGTGTAGCATCACAAACCATAATGGTGA
>APFE031593725.1:0-59687 GCA_000404065.3 Pinus taeda
AAAAAAATTGATCCTGGTTATCCAAATTATTCCATTCGGTAATAATGTTGGATATATTCCATTTAGTAATTAATAAATATGAATTTCACTTAAATTTCATTTAATTTAGTTTTAATTTTTTTTATACATTTAATTCAGTTTTAAATTTTTTATATACAAGTTAGTAGTATATCTGTTGTTGGATTTTTCTTCATATTAGAGTAGCAGCGGAAGTCAGAAAGATGATTACCGTTTATTAAGAAAAAAAAATGTAATACTTTTTAATAAAAGAAAACAAACTCACTCATGAATCCTTCAATTAAGAGATCAACTGAATCAGGATTTCTTTCTGCTGGCATCATCAGCAGATAAAGAGATGATTATATACACACACGAAACAGCACAGCTCCGCTTGGATCTCACATTTGATCGCAAGCCAGCGGCCATTACTGCTTGCAAATCTACTAAAAAGATATGTACTATGTAGGTTTTATGAGGGAGTAATTTGTTCCAATCTTATATTCATTAAAGATTGAAGTGAAAGCAAGTATTCATGATAGGACAAGGATTCCAAAGAAGATTGTTCATATTTTTGTTTTTATCGAAGTGGATATGTTTTTCCACTTATAATTAGAAATTCTCTAATTAAATATGATAAAGTGATTTAAATACCGTTTAAAAAACTTTATTAAATTTGGATGTGTAATATCTTCTTCTCCCACCACATAGTTTAATTAAATAATTCAATCAATATTACTGACTCTTAAAACTTAAGCAACCTTTCATATATGTAAAAAACAAACACGTTGCAGCGACATAATCACCCCGCGTGTGTCTCCTCTTGTAATACGTGGGTGCTTGCCATGATGGTTGGGGCAGGGAATGTGATAAGGTTTTCCCTTATAATGAGGTATACGTTACGCCTTCCTTCCCTCTATTGAAACAAGTTTTGTCCTCCTTCGAGTCAATAGTGTGAGAGCGAATCTTAAAGTTATTAATTTTTAAACTATTAAAATAAATCAATAATAAATATTTTTTTAAAAGAGGTGCAAGGAATGTCCAAAGAATAAAAGATTCAAAAAGATTTTATATATTTTTGTAGTGTTGATGGAGAAGGGTAATGATAAGGTGAAATGCAATTCCCATCCTTACCTTGAATTCACTATGTTAGTTAATTGCCTTTAATATTTTATGTATGGCTTTGTTAATTCATAATCAACACTAATATTTATGTATGGTTTCATTAATTAATATTTTTTTTGGAGTCATGAGAAGCGACACAAGTAACACGTTTCCACAACTAGGAGAGCATTGAAATATGTATGTGTTCACTAATAAATCACTTATCCTGCGAGTTTAGTGTGTCACCTACTCGCTAGTGGAACAATGTAAGGTGGTCCCGTGACAGGCGAAACATTGTTTTTTAGTTAATTTGATAAAAGTGTGGTATATTGTTGCATTGTTTTGTTTTCGAATTTGGAGGGACTTTAGGATTCTATAATACTTTTTTCAGTGTGTTACTGCGTTTTCTTTTGGAAAGAACATGTGTTAATATTTTACAAATATTTCCTCTGCCTAGCAGGTTTGAATTTCTATCCTTTATCTGCATGTAATGAATTCAAAATTCAATGTTGAGTCTATATAATATCAACACGTAATAAAGTCAGAATTCGAAGGTGAATTTCTATAAATAAACGAAGAAGCCCAAACCATTCGCATTCCATTGAGAGCAGTAGAAGATGGAGATCTGTAACATTCCATCACTTTTATGGACATTACTTTTACTCGTTCCTTTTTCCATTCTCTGTCTCAGTCCCTCCCCGTTTTCTTTCGCCCTTTAATTATGACACCGTCGACATCCTCGTCTCAGAAATGATTTTGATCAAGAGGCTCTCCTTGGACTTATGTCTGCAAGCATCTATGATCCATCTCAATCGTTAACCACTTCGTGGAAAACCAACGTTTCGTTCTACGAGTTGAGCGGTGTCATATGCAGTCGGTGCGAACAGAGATTGGTTTCACTTAATGTTTCATCCAAGGAATTGCAAGGTACAGTCTCTCCTTTTCTCAACAATCTCTTATTTCATAGAATGGTTGACCTTGCCAATAACAGTTTTCATTGTCACGTTCCCTCTCAATTCATAAATTTGTTTTACTTAGAGATGCTTTAATTGTATATGAATCAACTCCACAGTTCTATTATGCCCATTCTTGGTCGTTGTCGTAGTTTATGAGTCATCTCTATGCACTCTAACAAGTTCATAGGAAACATGTAGTGGACAACACTTCACTAGCCTATGAAGCAAAATTTGAGCATCATCCTCATTTTCCAACTCCACCATAGGCTTCCGAAGCCTCACATAGCCAGGAATATGCTCAAGCCCCTTCCTCAACACTTGACTCTGGTTAGCACCATCTTGTTCGATCTTTGAAACTTACATCCACAACTTCACTAAATTGGGGATCGCCTTTACACCACGCGCAATGACAACTTTGGCTTCATTTGGACTCGCCAATTTGCAAACCTCTAACCATACATCTTCATTCTTTGGGAATTCTTCACAACCTTTTCAATCAAATGTTGTGCATCATGTATCTACCCTACAACCTCCTCTATCCTCGCGACCATAATCCAACCAGGAGGATGCTTTGGGTTAATATGAGTAACCGACTTGAGCAACAATATGGCCTTTCTAACTGCCAAAATATCTTCATCGTTGGTAATCTTCATACTCTTGAGATCAATCAAATACTCATTAAGATATACAATGGTCAATCCTGAAACTAAATTAGAGAGCGTATTGAGCTTCAAAGACAACACAGTTTGTCTCCCCTCTCCAACAGTCATGAGATGAGTCACCAACGTCTGTGCCCACGGTGTCTTTTTGCGATCTGCAAACCTGTTTTTTGGGATCCAATGCACTGACATGTTGCTTCTCTTGCGTGGAATTCTCCAACAATGTATTGAAATGGGAACAAACTCTCAAACCTCCTTTCATTATTGAAGCGAATAATCCCCAATATCTGATATGATGTCCCACTCCTCGGTGAAGAGCATATACAATTTCCTCTTAAGATCTGCAAACTTCTCTGTAATTTTCAAGTTTGAGACTCTGTACTTCTCAATCTCTTATGTTTCAACCTTTCCTCCCGCCAGTCCTTGCTATGAAAGTCCATTCTTTAATCAATGCTCTCCCAGACAAAATCGACTTCCTTGTCATCCTCATTGTATTTGGAAAAGGCAAACAAATCCATAGTGTTTCCCTCAAATTCATCGAACTTATAATTCTCATCATATCCCTTCTTGTCGTCTACTTCTTCCTCCTCTTCGGCACCCATGGCACTCGCACCAGCCTTGCCCCGCCCTTTGCCTATTGTTGCACTGCCTATGGTGGTGGAAGATTGATCTAGGGAGGGCCTCCCAAGCTCGATATTAGACCACGTGGTGAACATTGTCACCCTTCGACACAGCTGAAGTCTTGATGTGATAAGAAATTTCTACTGATTAAGGCATTTTCTTCACTTCCTCATTCTTTTTGATATTATTCAATAGTCGGCCATTTGTGTTTAAATTGGAAATTACTATATATAAATATTCTTTTCCTTTTAGATACTATTACATCATTCTATGCAGTTATGTTTATTCAAACCAACATAATATTTCATAAAGTTGTAGGTGCATTACAAACTTTAAAGGTATGCAATCTCTCAACTAGGAAACATTTGTGGCCTTGGAAATTTAAAAAATTTACAATAGCTTTTCACATGATTATCTTTGGACTCTTTAATGATGACCTTGTGAGTAAAAAAGTGGTTTATCGTCTGGTCTACCACCATATGGCACACAGATGATGTTTTTTTGAATTGATTCATGTCTAGGAGGAGATTTTTTCCTTTGATTCACCTACCACATAATCCATCTAACCTTATTTATTTATTTCTTATCCAACTAGCACAGTCGAAAGAAAATAAATCCCCTTTGGATTTGCAAAGATATAACTTCTTAAGGCATAATGATTTGGAAAGTAGTAGAGACTAACTTTTGCACACTTAAAAACTATGTTCATTTGATCATATATTGACCAAAGGCCATTTCGGCATAGTTGAAATAAAATAAATCAAAGATCTAACTTCTTAAGGCACAAAGATTTGGAAGGTTATAGACATTGCATTTTGCACCCCAAAAAAATATGTTTATTTGACCGTACATTGACCAAAGGCCATTTCAGTAGAATAAGAACTTGAAAGAAGATTGCAATCCTGAGAAGATTAACTCTAACTATGCTAGATTGTACAACATATCATATAACTTGATGTCAATTGTTTAAATCGCAATCAAGGATCACTACTTTGGATTGGTTCTGAAATCTTGAAGCGAGATATATAACCAAATATATTATTCTAATGAATGTGTTTGTTTTATAAGGCTTCTCATTCAATTTCTTTTCAATAGTGTATCCATGCTCAAATTAGATAAATAATTTCAATGTTTTTTTTGTAAAAGACATCTCATATTTCATTGATGCAAAAAATAGAATAAATCATACAAGCTTTATCACCAAGCCAAGATTTAAACATGCAATTTCCCCTCTCTACATGGGAGGGGAGACAACATATACAATATCAAGAGAATCAACCTTATGGCATCCCATATGCTTCTACTTACCTGCATGACCACGCATCTGCCTCAAAAGATAAACACTTTCAAGTGAAGGGAGACAGTAAAAAATGATAGATAACTGAGCAATATCAAGTTCTCAACATGTTCTGTCTACTCTGCATTCCCCAAAAAAATGTTTCAATTGTTTCTGCTTTTTGAAAAATCACAGAACACTATCCTTATGAAAACTAATTGCCTACATAGAAAGGGAAAATCATAAAGAGTCAAGAGATACCATCTTCTCAAACGCAACAAGTGTTTTGGATGTTCTTTGAAATTAAACCCAAATTATGCACATCCATGCTGGAATTTCTCAAGCACCCAAAATATCTATCTAACGTAATTGGATAAAATTATAAAGCAACACTTGAAAATATAACGTGCATCCAAAAGCCACATTTGTGTTATAAATTATCCTGTATCCAACACCCATATATTCCTCGGGAAATCTACGGTGCACCCAAAACCATTATATCGTAATTGAACATAATTGTACAGAAAAGCACACATTGTACAAAAATATATCAATGAATACGCATTTATCTATATACCAACCATAATGGAACATAATTATAGAGTAACTAACCTTCAGTTTGTTTATCTAGATCCAGAATCTCGTCTTGGAAGGGAGTATAGCCTCTGTGTCTTTCATTCCTCAGCAACTTCATCTTCTCCTCCTTGGGCAACTCAAAGAATATCCTGCTCTATCTGAATACTGTCTAGAGGAATTCTTCATTGATTCCATGATTTATCACGTAGAAAAACCTGCAATCCAGTGATACCCGCCATCTCACAAAAACATGAATTAGAGAATCAAATAGACGAGAGGCTTTCAATGTAGCTAAGTTGGTGAGAAATCGGTCACCTGTCTAATAAGAGAAGTTGATTTTTGTAGGTCCGAACTTGAAAATCTATTCGAGCAAGGGATGAAGCTATTGGATTGTGCATGGTTAAACAACAAGGAGTAGCCAAATCGAAATGGATATAGAAATTAAGTTAGATTACATGAACGCAGGTATCCTTGATCCAAAGTCTCGGGGATAATGCTTTATTGACCTGTATGGCCACAATGCCAAAGGATCAGTTGTATCAACTACGGAGGTGCGTAATCAAACTCCAGTGGGGGCCAGTGAACAATCGATGCCTGCATCCTTCCTGCAACGAGGAGTAGGAATGACAGTACTTACAAGTAATTACACCGACCTATGTCAAGTTGTAGACCTCTCAGCGGCATCAACACCTTCTTCGACTGACGATTGAACTTGTACGTATGTTGATCATGCAGTTGATTGAACTGAATTTTATTGCCTAGTTGGCTAGGGTAAACAGTGTTTACTGACCCCAAACCCACCTTGAAAAACTCCTTCGGCGTAAATATATTAAAAAAAAAATATATTAAAAAGGAAAACTAACTCGAGGTAATACTTTGGAGATTAATGAATTGTTTTAAATCTCCCTAATAGAATCTTTGGAAAATGAAAGAGAAAAAACGTTACATATATAATTTGTTTATGCTTATGACAGTAATATATAAATAAACGTTTGATGGCGTAGATTACTTAGTAGAACGCATTATGTTTCATTTATTGTTTGTGAGGGACATTTTTGGCATTGTTTAATTTGGTGACAATTTTTTTTTTTAAACAAGGTAGTACTTTCTATATTTATTTTTCAAAATTTACATTCACAACACATTGATTAACCAGCCACATGCCCGAGGGAAACTAGGTGGCCATCGATCAACATTGTATCCACTCCAAAACTAAATAAGTTCTTCATCATCATCAGTATCTCCCAAGTTCCTCCCTCTGGCCTTTCAGACATAAACATTCAAAAAACTATAGTAAAAAAAACTAAAGATAAAGCAGCTACTCCTCATGTGAGGAGGCTATTTGAAAAGTTTCCTTCTCTTCCGGATTCATCATCTTCTTTCCGGTGTTCTGCAGTTTCACCCTTGGGCCTGGGAGCTCTCGTCCTTGTTGAAACCATTTCCACTTTAGTTCGGACAGAGTCTGCTTGATGCGCCCAAAGCAAGATTGTTCTTGTATGTTTGTATCTGGATGGTTGCCAATTCCTTCATCATTTCCCCTCTACCAAGTTCCGGTTCCTTGTTTCGCTCCTGTCGATTCACCACTTCCCCTTCCATGTGCTCCTAGTGGAGGGTCATAGCGCGAGCGACTATGTGATTCATGATCCAGTATTGTTGCAAAGTCCTGGTATAGAGAGATTGCCTACCATTGGTTGTGCCTGGGTCTTGTACCATTTCTTCCCACTCATGCAAGGGAAGGTCTCTACCTCGAAGATTTTGTCTCAAGTCACGTTCCCAGCTCCATATCTGGTCCCAGATTTCCTATGGATTTGCTTTCATGTAGGCATCCACAAGTTTCTGAACCTGTTCACCTGTTGATTTCCTTCCTTTTTTCTGGCCCATACTGCTTGTTCCAGCTTCTTGCTTGACATTTCTTTTGCTTCGCCTGGGTGCCATGTTTTTGCTGGTCAGCTTACTCATGCTCTAATCCTTCAAGTAAACTTGCTGGGTTGCGGTTATCCCCTCACTATCTAATGGACCTATCACATCATGAACACAATGATCAATTTTAACCGTTGGGACAGTATGATTTAAGGGGGTAGCGCTACCATCCCTCTTCATAGGTCCTCTCGAGTTTTGCCTGTCCCTCGAATGCAGATCCAAAGCCTCTCTAGAACTTTCCAGTTCCGAGTTTTCATTTTTGAGGGTTACGCTAGGATAGTTAGCGTATTTTTTCTGGACCAAGCAGATCACCTTGCATTCCAGGCCCCTCCCAACTCACCTAGGCTTTCCTGTCCCCCTTCCCAGTTTGAGATCCTCTGGTTCAAGGTTCCCCTCCTGATTTTTCCTCAATTCTCTGGCTCCTATGAGAGGCACCTTCTTCCTCTCTCGGGTGTTCCAGGTTTGCCTTTCCAATGATATAATCTCAGGGTTTGGAATTCCAGAGATTTCTCATCTGTTGCAGGGGTCATGGGATGAAGGGTCCTTCTTTTCCTGTATGCTCTTCTCCTTACTGTTATAATCACCCTTCCCAACCATGGATTCTCGGGGTTCTCCCCTGTCCCAGACTACCTTAACTCTATAACTGAATCTGGGGTGATGCAGATTATCCCTATCTAACTACATGCCTATGTTATACTTCATGCAAAAGCTTTTTTCCATGTGAGGGGGAGGAAATTTAACATACCCGTCGGCCTGGATCCGCTGTTCGATATTCTGCCGCTGTCTTTGGCAGTCAATGTGTTCTTGCTCGCCACCTTCCTTCTTCCGCGTCCACATGCAACATGCATGGTTTCCCTCATACTTTGTTCTTTTAACATTCCTCTGTCTTAACCTTGCCTCCACTTGTCTCCATTTCTGTTGATCCGTGGTGCGCTTTCCGACCCACTTTCCTTAGGATGCTACCCAAATGTCTTGTCCTCTGTGCTGCATTAATGTTTATCTTCTCTCGGCTGCTCTTGCCGTCCATTTGCTGACTCCACATTGCCATCTGGCTCTCCTCTGCTGTCTCTTCTCGGTCCTGATGTCCTGTTCTCCCTATGCCCACCTCTTTCCATTTCTTCCCCCACGCTTCTCGGGGCAGTCCTTTCTCTTTCCTCTTCCGTCATCCATGTCCTCTCGGTCCTTTCTTCTGTCCTGTGCTGTTCCGTGGGTGATCTGTGTTGATCTGCCTGCCCCTTCCTTCTTCTTTCTACCCTCCTATCTACGTCATCCAAACTCTCTTGCTGTCGCTGATCTGCCTCGACTGCCTATTTCATCTAGTTCATTTCATCATTCTGGCTAAGCTCTGCTTCTCCCGCGTCTGACTGGTGCTCTCTATTTCAGCATCCCCAATTTGCGAGGAGATCCGTCGGTGCATTTCCTTTCCTTTTCACATGGGACGAGATAGTATATGCTAGTCGTTGAAGTTTCTTTTCAACTTCTGTGATTACCCACGCCGTCCTCCAAATTTTGCTTAGTTTTTCCGCGGTTACTCCTTGCTGTAGTTGTTTTATGGTGTCTACGACCAGCTTAGAATCCCCTTCTATCTGCAATCTTTGGTACCCTTCTCGTACCGCTATCTCCAGTCCCCTATTTAGTGCGTGATATTCTGCTTCATTGTTTGTGGCAATGCTGTAGTCCATTGCATATGCCCTTATGATCTTTCCTTCTTCGTCTCTGAATATCCCTCCTATACCCGCCTCCCCTGGATTGCCTTTGGCTGCCCCGTCAAAGTTTAGTTTTATGAATCCTTGGGGGGGGTTCCTGTAACTTTCTTCCGCTCTTACCTTTTCTGCATCTTGTACCATCCTTATGCTGCTTGTGTTTTTTACTTTAATTGCCAGTCGATTCATAATTCTAGTTTCCATACCTTCCGTCTTCCAATCTTCCTCTGTCCAGTTTCCCAGCATTATTATTTCCCTTATATTCCTCATTATTTGGTTCCAAATTTCCCCTGTGTCATTTTTTTCTGTGCTGAATATTATCCTGTTTCGGGCTTTCCAGAGGTTCCACAGGGAGAACCCAATTGACAAGTTCCAAGCATGGTTGGGGACTACATTGCGGTACGACTTACTGCTGCATAGTTCTATTGTTGTTTTAATGCTCTCTACGTTTCTTTTTGTAATCCCAAAAAATTGTTGGTGATTTTGCCACAGTATGTTACTTACATTACAGGAGTTTGCGACATGCTCCATGGTTTCTTCTTGCCTTTGGCAAAGCGCACAGTGCGAGGGCCCATGCATCCGTTTCCATCTTAATTGGTCCCAAGTCAGAGCTCTCCCATGTAGCACTGTCCAGGTAAAAAATGCCACTTTTGGCAAGGTTTTTAGCTGCTAGATTCTTTTCCATTCTTTTGTTTCCGCATTTCCAGCTCCTCCTGTTTTCAAATGGTAGCCTTCTGATATTGTGAACATGCCTTTAATGCGTTTGCCCCATCTTATTATATCTGGTCCTTCTTTGATAGCTATTTTCTTGTTTGCTAGTTCTTTGTGATAGGTAGTCCATTGATTAGTTTCTGGGGCTTCAGCCCAGTCATTCTTCGTCTTCCATTGTCTCCAATAACTATTTTGGTCCCCTACCCAATAGTTTCTTACTGCGTCCTCCACTATTTGGGTTGTGTACTGTTGTATCTCGTGTAGCTAGGGTTCTTGACTTAGGGTACCTCTTTGTTGCCACCCTTCCTGCCAAAAATCTGCTTTGTTTCCCTCTTGAATTTCCCAGAAGCTGTTGTCTCTTATCAGGGCTTTGTTCATATTGGCCAGGTTCCAAATCGCAGAGCCTTTCTTTTCTGTCAATGTTCAGAGTTTACCCTTCGGTGTCCTTGCTACCTCATATTTTTGTTCCCACAACATTTTCCAGACATCATTCCCTCCTTGAATCCATCTCCACCATAATTTTGCCCCCATGAATTGGTTTAGAATATTAGGGTCTCTGAGTCCCAGACCTCCCTCTGATACTGACTTGCTTAACCATGTCCATGAAAGTAATGCCCATTTTTTTTATTTGTTTGCCCCTTGCCATAGAAATCTTTTAAATATTTCTACCATTTTCTGACATATGGTCTTAGGGATTGCTTGACTTGCCATCTGAGGACTGATTTCAGGGGTATGAGATGGCTCGGTGTGTTGAGCGTTCTAAACGTCCAATTGTCCACTATTTTTTGAATTTTCCTTATCAGACCTTGCCAATTCGCTACTCTGTATTGTTGATCACTCAGTTGTACTCCTAAGTATTTTTTTGGGAACTGCCAAATTTGGATCCCCAATGTTCTTGCGAGGAAGGCTTGGCTCACTCTTGGTGTGTTGAAAAAGAATATTTCGGTTTTCTCTTTATTCACCTCTGTTCCTAAATCTTTGGTGAATTCTGTTAAGATATCCCCTAGTTTTTTTGCTTCCTTGAGGTTTGCTTGGTTGTACATCATCACATCGTCCACAAATTGTTGATGTGTGATAGTTAAGTCTTCCCCCCACAATCTTAGCCCTTTGAATTCTCCTCTGCTTACTTTGGCATTGATTAACTGACCTAAACCATCCACTACTAAGATGAATAGGAATGGTGAGAGAGGGTCTCCCTGTCTTAAGCCATGGGAAGGCTTGAAGGTATTGATAGGGGTCCCATTTAACAGGATTGACATACTAGGAGTGGATATCATGGACATTATCCATGATATCCATATATCATCAAAACCGTAGGCTTGAAGGATTTCTTGTAGATATTGCCCGCTGAGTTTATCATATGCCTTCGCTAAGTCAAGTTTGATCATCATTCCTTTATTTCTAGTTTTCTTTAGGGAATGAATCACCTCTTGCGCAACTACAATCCCATCCAATATCTATCTGCCTTCCACAAACCCTGTTTGTTCTTTTGCTATCAACTCTCGGAGTAGGGGTTGTAATCTTTTTACCATTATAGTGGCCATAATTTTATAGATTACGTTGCATAGAGCTATAGGTCTGAAGCTATGGGGTTCTTCAGCTTGATCTACTTTTGGTATTAAGGCCAGGAAAGTAGCATTCCATGCTGGGTGCATTTGTTTGTGGCTTCTTGATTCTTCTATTGCATTAACAATATCTTTTTTCATGAACCGCCATGTTGCTTGAAAAAATTCTGTTGTAAAGCCATCCAGGCCAGGGGCTTTGTTTTTAGCCATTTTCTTGATTACTTCCTCAACCTCCTTTTCCGTAATCACCCGTAGAAGCGCTAGGTTTGGTCCCTGCTTACTTTTTTTGGGATGAATTGTTTTATCTTTGCTATCTCCTTATTTCTGTTGCTTTGCGGCTCTATCAATATGCCCTTGAAATGTTGGATTAGGAGATTTTCCATTTCCTCTTTCTGGATTACTCTGTTACCTTGTTTATTTTTGAAGGAGAAAATTCGATTTTGCTGCCTATGTTACAACATTGCCCGATGGAAGAATTTTGTATTCCGTTCTCCCTCTTTTAGCCACTGAACTCTTGAATTTTGGTGCCATATAATTTCCTCCTGCTTCCTCCTTTCCTCCAGTCTAATTAGAACATGCCCTTCTTCCTTCGCTCTCTCCTCGGTTCTTCCTTCTTCTATGATTTTTTGTTGTATCCTTTTCTTTGCTATTTGGAGTTGTTCCTTGTCTTTATGGATATTGCTGAATTCCTCTTTATTCCATGTCTAAATTTCACTTTTCAGCTCCTTGAGTCTCAATTGAAGTGTATGCATCTTATTCTTACCTTGTATTGCTCCGTCACTTTTCTGCCACCAGGTTTCCAGCTTGTCAACTAGTGTTGGGTCTCTTAGCCAAAAGGCTTCAAACTTGAAAGATTTGTGCCGGTTTTGATTGTTCATGGCAATTTCAAGTTTTAATGGCCAGTGATCCGATCCTTGGCAAGGTAAGATCGTTGCTTCATAGAATATATCTTTCCCCAGGAAATGTTCTGTGGCTAAGAACCTGTCCAATCTGGAGGCTATCTGTTTACTACCTCCTCTTCTATTATTCCAGGTATATTTGCCATTGATAGTATTGATATCAATCAATTTGAGGGTTGTCTGGGTTTCCCTAAATCTCTCCATATCTGCATCCTCCCATTGCAGTCCTCCTTTCTTTTTCGTTGTGGTTGTTATCATATTAAAATCTCCTGCTATCACCCAAAGCTTTTCTGTGTGTAGGTTGCCCATTCGACTCAGTTGTGTTAGAAAGGCCTCTCTCTCGAGCGGTATATGAGGCCCATAGACCGCTGATACCAGGAACCACTCTTTATGTCCTACCATTCTGAATCTCCCTGACAGGATCCTTTGCATTCCTATCCATAGGTCAGCCATTACTTCTGCTGGGTTCCATAGTATTGCTATTCCCCCTGCACTCCCTTTTGCATCTATTGTCATACTTTCATATGAAGGATTGATTTTTTGTAGAATTTCCTCCATTTTTTCTCCCGTTATTTTTGTTTCTTGAAGCAGCATGATCTGAGGTTTTTCTTTTTTAATCCTCTCAGCCAGGTATCTTTGATTGCCCTTGTTGTTAAGCCCTCTTATATTCCAGGATGTGATAATCATTGAGACAGTTGGGTTGTTTGGTGGAAGACCGCTGAAAGCGGCACTACTCTTCCTGTGTTGACTAGAATTTCGCCCATTATTTGAATGGATTCTCGTAGGTTCTTCCGTCCTCTTTTTTCCCACCGTTCCCTTTTTGTTGATGTTCCTGGCTATTATCCTGTTGTGTTCCAAGCTGTTCATTCATCCCTGTTTTTCCACTCTCTTGCTTTTCTTTGTATTTTTGGAAGATGTCTTTGTATAGTTTTTTATCTTCCTCTGGGATAAATCGTTCGTCCAGGTTCTTCCACTTATCCAGTAAATTTTTTAAAATTTCCTCTTCTGTTGTTGAGTCATCCCCTTTATTTATGTCTACTTCCATTACTTCATACTCCTGGTGTACTTCCTTTTCTTGGGTCCCTTGTTCTTCTGGTTCTTCTTGATCTTTCTGCTTATCATTATTAGTATCCTGCTTTTTCCCCCCGCCTTCATGATCTATCCCTTCTTGCTAGTCCATCTTTTGGGTTTCTTCCTCCCCTTATTGTGTTTGTAGTGCTTCATACCTATTTGTCTCTTGACTTGTAGTTGGTTGGTCTTTCCTGCCTTTCTGCTGGGATTCTTTAGTGGGTCGTTTCTTGTGTTTTACTTCTTGAAACCCCTCATCGTCTTCATTAGTTTTTCTCTATTGCTTAGTCTTTCTCTCTTCTTCCTCTGCATTTAAAGGGCATTCCTTAAAAAGGTGTCCATATTCATGGGATTTTCTACATCTAAATGGTATATGTTCATAGTCCAGAGCCTGCTGCCAAACCTCTTCATGATACTCGAGTTCGATTGCACCTAGTATAGGGTTTGCAATGTTCATGTATACACATATTCTTGCATATGAGGTGTATCTCCCTCTTTTTGTTGATTCCGCTATCTTGATGAAACTGCCTATGGTAGTCCCTATTCCTTCAAGAATCTCTAGGTCCCAGAAATCCATAGGTAGTCCAAACAGTCTAACCCATACTGGGGCTGTTAGGAATTTTTCTTGGTTCGGGTTATAGCATTCCTCCCAATACCTCATAAATAACCCTGCATTATTATGGAAATATGGTCTGTTTTCAAACACTTTCTCTTTATCTTGTAGGTTTGAGAAGATTACCGTGAAAAAACCGCTTGCTCCTAGCTTCAGTTCAATGTGGCCGCGTGGCTGCCATTTCTGCTGGATCCATCTTGTCAATTCTTTTTTTGAGGGCGAGACTCCGATGAACTTGCAGATCAATGCATGATCCTTCATGTAACTTATGTACCTTTCTAGTTTGTTCATCGGAATGACAAACCTCGGTTTCTCCACTGCGCAGGGCAGACATCTTCCTTTGCTTCCTGTTTGCCAGCATGCACCCAGGACTAGTCCCGGTGGCCTTTGTGCAGCCTCCGCTTTGCTGTTACTGGTTCCTTCTCCCGCTGCCGCATCCCTGTAGGAGGGGATCCCTCCCCTCCTAGTCTCCTCTGCCATTTCTAAAACACCTGTTCACTTATGTCCGTGCTTGTCCGCTAGTTTTTCGAGGTGTTCCGCGCCTCCTAGCTCATGGCTACAAGGTCTTTAGGGTTGCAGAGCTCCAAGAATCCCTCATCATTTTTTTTCAACTTGGTGACAATTTTATTTGGATGACTCATTTTTTATTTAATTTTTGTTTTTGTTTTGTTTTGTTTTTTGTTTTTTTTTTTTTTTTTTTAAGTAGTGATTGAATCATGTTTTTATGGTGAAAATGGATTCCATAAAAAATTTCTGAGTACCCAAAATCCTGAAACTTGACAATTGTAATCCAAATTTCCAAAAATTTCAAATAAATTTTCTCAAAATTATGCCAAAATTTCTATTATTTTTTGGGTGAAAACCTCACCTCCTTAAACTACGACTTTGAAATTTAGCACTTTCCTTTGAGTTTTGAAATGGAAAAAAATAATATTACATTATAGCATAATTTTATTATTATTATGTCGATGGTGAACATATATGATCCATTTTTTTGTGTAATAAAGTTATGATATTTTAATTTTTTTGGTGTAAAATTAAATTTTTGTAAACAAATTTTACTATTTTTTGATTTGTTAGAAAATAATTTTTTTAAATATTATTGGATGGTGAGAGATGACATATATCTCAATTTTTGAGCCATATATGGAGTGGCTAGATGACATTCTATTGCTATTAATTGTTCTTTGTATATCTTGTTTTTTGTTTTGGTAGCTCTAATCACACTGTAAGGTATTTATTATCTGGAAACGAAGTGACATGCATGATATTCATATGCAATTACATTCACCATATTCAAATGCAACAAATTCTCTAAAGATCTTCAGAATCATCCATTTTTCAAAAGAGAAAAACATTAGTATTTGTATTATATATATCACAATCCTTGACATGAAGCTAAAATATAAGTCACTTTGCTCCCTTAACAAAATATTTTCATCTGAACCAAAAAGCCAAAAATAAACCAGGAAATACAATGTATTCTCAATATACACCAAGATATGTCCAAGGAAGTAAAGCCAAAAAAACAAACAAAACTAACATAGCCGTAGAGAGTCTCGATAGTGAAACCCAACAAGAATCAAAATATCTAAAAACCTAATAGTATTAGATTAGGGGCAGTCTTCCTTCCTCCACCAGAAAACCATCAGACACATGTCTGAAATGTATACTCCCCAGAGCAGCCAAGAGACCCTTCTTCGATAGACCATCAAAAATAGAATTCAAATCTCTTGAAACATATGAGAATATTATATTCTCAAAAGGCTTCTTAAGGAGAAAAATACAGGCCACCCAATTGTCATGGTGGGGAGGCAATAATATGGTCCTTCCGGAGATCCCATCAATAATAGATCTAGAGTCACCATATATGGCAATGCTAACAACCTGATGTCTTTTAGCAAACCACAAGAGTCCCCAAAGAGCCATCAATTTGGCTTTGGTATTTGTGCCGGGGCCACCACTCCAAAGCATATTGAAGTGGGACCTAAGACTGAGTCTCATCGAGGCACCACAACCACAATGTCCAACCTATGCGGTGTCATCGAAAAAATTAGCTAGAAAATGTACCTGTAGATATTTGATCTATTTTTGGGATCGTTGTCAACTAATTTAGGCCCCATCGTAGTCTCCAAAGAAGTCAGAGTGTTGGAGCAAATTCTAGATATATATACTTGTATACCATAAAAAATCAGAACTCTTCACGCCCTCAAAATTTCCCAAATGTTCGCTTCTATACCAATCCATCATTGACCTTCGTTTCATATATTTTTCAAAAATCATGTCCTACCAAATTCCTTTCCTGTAGAGAGCCCACCACAGTGATTTAATTAATAATACCCATCCAAAAACACAAACATCTAGTAAACCCTAGCCACCACACTCCTTCTGTGTAGTAATGTAGTTGAAATGAACCAAATGAAATTTGTGCATGCCTCTAGAGCCTACCCATAAAAAATGTGCCATAATAGAGTTGTTCTTTTGGATACATGGACAGGTAGAGAGAATAAATGCATCTAGTAGACCATTAATTGTTGTAATACATATTGCATCAAATTATATCTACCACCCATAGAGAGCCACTGGTGTGACCATAAAGAGAGTTTGTTTTCAAATTTGTCCAAAAGCCAGCTCTAGCCAACAGATCTGTATTTTTTCGATTTCAGCCAGAAATCCAAATAAGTGAAACCATCTTTCAAGTTGGAGATTTAAACCCCAAAGAGCCCAACAATGTACTCGATTTCCTTCATGTCCCTAGAAGGTGGATTATGATAGATTTGATACCATTTGAAACCAAATGAGATATGTATTTTTTTTTCTCATGTTAGGTAGGAAAGGAGGTATATTACAACCTATATTTTTGGAGGTTTCATTGCTGAAACAACTTGTTGTAATGGTAATACTATATTTATTTAATTCTCAATTAAAATTTATTTTAACTAAAGACATGAAAAGTATTCACCTTGTTCTCTGCTCTTGTGGTATTCTCTATATTGGAGAAACAGGTATAGAGAATAAAAAACATGCTGCAGATCCAAGCACGCGGAGAAATAGAAACACCATGTCTGCATTGAAGATTCCAAGGTTGTTGCTAGGATTGATCATTTCCACCACAGGAAACTTTGGGAAGCCATTGAGATTGAGAGGCATGCCAAAAATCTGAATAGGGACGATGGTTGGAAACTAAGTAAGAGTTAGATTCCACCTGTCTCTTTATGATTCTTCCACCCTTTCTTATCCCTGCTTTGCTTTTATTTCACTCTGATTTCATCATTTATCCCTTATTATCCTTATTATCATTCTTTAATTACTTGTGTTTAGCTTCCCCTCTTTAAATGATGCTTATCCCTTTAGCAATTTTTTTTTTTACCCCTTAAAATTTTGGATTTTTGTTTTATCTCCCCTCTTGACCTTTCATCTCTCAATTTTGGTCCATCCTCTTCCTTTTATTATTTTTTCATTATTATTAAGTGTAGAAAATAACCTAACCTCTCAAATTATCAATGAAAATATTAATAAATAATCAGATTTAAGTATATTGATACTACTAAAATATGTATACCCCTAATAATATATCTTGATGTAACCTCCTTTCTAATTTACTAATATTAACCATTCTTTACCTAAAACTATAGTTTATATAATTCAACATTTCTCTATTTCTATTTAAAGAAAATAAGCTAACCTCATACAAATTAGCAATGAAAATATTAATAAATAATCATATTAAATTATTCCCAACCGCTAGTTTTCAACTAACTAGAGACAAGTAAACCCATAACAAATAAAAATATAAAAATATTAATAAATATTATAAATAAAATAATTATATTATATAACTCAATAATGTTGAAATAAAATATTTTTATAAATTTTTAATTTAAATATATAATATTTTATTAGATATCTCCTTCTTAAATAATATTTTACTTTCTCATTAACTATTTATCAAATAATATTTTAATTTCCCATTAACTATTTACCAAATAATATTTTACTTTCCCATTAACTAATTCTTAACCGCTAACTCTCCATAATGATGCATCCTTTCTATTTATTCATTTAGATCAATTGGTTTCTCACCTTGTCTTGAGGATGAACCACATTACCACATTAGTTGGTTCCAAAGGTCGACCAAATCCTAGCTATGTGATTAATCTGAAAGACTTACATTATCACAGAAGTAGTAGATTCAACAACATTATATCTAAATAAAACATCTTTATTGCTAACTCTGGGTAATGATTCATCCTTGTTATTTATTCATTTAGATTGATTGATTTCTCACATTGTCTTGAGGATGAACCACATTACTTGATTTCTCACATTGTCCTGAGGATGAACCACATTAGTTGGTTCGAAATGCCGACCAAATCCTAGCTATGTGATTACTCCAAAAGACTTATATCTACATTATGGATCACAAAAGTCTTAGAGCTAACAACATTATATCTAAATAAAGCATCTTTATCTTTTGTGGGACACATTTTGTGCTTTGTTTAATGATGTGACAATTTTATTTGGACAACTTATTTTTTCATTGAAATAAGGTTTTGTTTTTTTTTTAAAAATAATATTTGAATCGTGTTTTTGATGATGGAAATGGATTTCATAAAAAATCAGTGAGACACTCAAAATCTTGATCTTGAAGTTTGACAATTGCAACCGGAATTTATAAAAATTTCAATCAAATTTTATCAAATTCTTTTAGAATTTTTTATTATTTTTCATTGCTTCGTCTCCTTAAACTAGGCTTTTAAAATTTAGCACCATTTTATTATTATTATTAAATATTAATTTAGCATATATATCTATTTTGGTATATTAATTTAAGTAAAATATTTTAAATACTTTAATATAAAGTTAAAAATGATGTATATATTATATTATTATTATTATTATTAAATAATTTTTAAATAGTGAGGGATGACCTCATTTTTGGAGGTGCCGTGAGATGACATTTTGCTGTTATTATATGTATATCTTGTTTAGCGTTTTCACAGTTTTAATCACGGAGTAGTCTACCTAGGCGGTAGAATGGCCCGTTTTCCGTCACCGGCCAGAAAATCGTCCAGCTCCAGCCACCAAACATCCCTCCGCCCTCCGCCACCCTCACCTAGCTCCGCCACCCTCTTTCTCCGCCACTCTCCCTCGCATTTCTGATTTTACCATGACATTCTCTGACAAAATCACCGATCGGTTCTAGAGGCCTGACATCCCCTGACAGATCGGGACGAGCTGGAATTGCAGCGGCGTAAATTTTATTTCCGATTCCAATTCGAATCCAGAAAATGACCCGCGCGCTGCTCACCAATTCGACTCGGCGCCGCTCTGCAATTCCGCTCTGCAGCTCCAAACCCATTCCGCTCTGCAGCGCCAAACCCAGGTACTCTTCAGTCCTTTGCGAAAACAATGGTGTGCTGAGCATGATTTGATATTGGATGCTGCCTGGCTTACCTGTCCTAAACTTAAGCGGGCAAGCTGGGCAGCTTTAGTATCTTTAATCTTTCCAGAGTAAGCAAAATCCAAGAACACACTAGCGACAACAATGACGGAGGCCCTGCTTCAAAGCTATCAGTTGCAAGAGGAAGTGATCGGCAGAGGCCGATTCAGAGTCATCAGGAGATGTTTCAACTGGCAAAGTGGGCAACACGCCGCCTGCAAAACCATAACAAAAGCAGATCTGCACGATTCCGTGGACAGAGAATGCCTCAACAATGAAATCAAGATCATGCAGTATCTCTCAAGGCATCCCACTGTGGTTTCACTTCATGATGTTTATGAGGATGATGAGTATCTGCATCTGGTAATGGAGATGTGCTTAGGCGGAGATCTGTTCGATAGAATCGTTAGCAAGAAGAAAACAGTACCCTTTTTCGAAGAGGAGGCCGCTACTATCCTGCAAAAGTTCATGGAGGCCATCAGTTACTGCCACTCCATGGGAATCGCCCACCGAGATATAAAACCTGACAACATTCTCTTTGCCAATAATTCAAATTCTCTGGCTGAAATCAAGCTCGCAGACTTTGGGCAGGCCTCCTTTTTCTCTCCAGGTATGATAATTATGTTAGCCCCCTTCCCCTGTCATTGAAGTCAGAATTTTTTTTAGCATGGATTAATGAATCCCTGGTTAAAACCTTCAGATTAATGTATGCAGGGGAAGAATCGATTCAATGAATTGTGGGTACTCCGTATTACGTAGCACTGGAGGTGTTGGAAGGGAAGGATTACGGTGAGAAAGTGGATATGTGGAGCGCAGGGGTAACCATGTACATAATTCTGAGTGGAGTTGCCCCTTTTCTGGGAGACACGCCGCAGGAGATATTTGAGGCAGTCCTGTGTGGACGCCTTCACTTCCCATGTGATCCGTGGCTCTCGATATCACACTCCGCTAAGGACTTGATACGCCGGATGCTCTGCAGAGACGTGACCAGGAGATTGAGCGCACATCAAGTCCTCGGTATTCCCTCTATTCTTTTCTATCATTTTCTTCTAATCGTGAATTTAGCAACTTCATTACGAATTGTTGTTGGGTTGTGTAAGGTTCATAGAACATTGATGGGAAATATTTGTTCTGCTGCAGAGCATCCATGGATCACCACTCATGCGCGGCCTAATCTCAGCTAATTTGATTGGCAGAATGTTTTTTGGGTGCGTTGGACAGTTAAAGTGAGATCCCCAAAACACAATGAGATGTCCTGTTGTAAAATACGGTGAAGCCTGGGGTAGAGATTCCAGATTTGAGTCTCGTTATTTCCTTTATGGCAAGGTTGTTTGCCCGGGTTCTTACAGTGGGCATGTTCATGATGTTTAAAAATAGTACCTCGCCTAGAATATTTTTGGGTTTTTGTTAAGATCTATCTTTAGTTTTTGGTTGAGGATTCATCTCAGATGTAACAGGCTTTTCAAGTATAGAACGCGGCATATGGTATAATATAGAAGAACTCATGATACAGAGACGCTTTGTACAATGGGAGATGACTTCCGTGAGGTGTGAGAAAGGTCCGTAGATGATAGGTGAAATCAAGGCTGCATAGTGTGTGATATACCGTGACTGTAAATATGTCAATGCATAGAAAGAGCGTTTTTAGCTTCTGTGGCTTCTTCTCGACTCGTGGCAGAAATAAATTTATGTACTCATGGGTTCTAAAAATATTAGATTTATCTTAGCAATTCAAAAACGAGTCAATCATGTATGCTTTCCGTTTAGAGCAATTTATGTAGGATTTCAAAAACCATGTTTCATTGTTATTGGCCTACTTTTATCCTCGCTCTTACCACTATTTTTTTGGGTAAGTTTTTATGAAATCCAAATTTGTTAAATTATAGGATTAATATTTATATATAATGATTTATATCATTATAGGATTATAGGATTAGTATAACTATATTAAAAATATTAATGTGGTTAATATAATTGAATGTTTCATAAATATAATAAAAAAATTATTGCAATATAAAGAATGTTTTACTTTTACTTGATTACTCATAAATAAAAATTTATGGAGAAATTTATTAGAATTGGAATAATCTCTGATCCCTAGGAAATTAGTGGGTGGGGAGCCACATGGCACATATCTAATTTTTTTAATTTATTAAAGGTAATGGACCATTTTGCTAAATAAAATTTGCTTATATATAAATGAATGCTATAAATAATAATGAAAAACTTATCATGGAGGAACTTATTAGAATTGGAATAATCTCAAATCTCTAAGAAATTAGTGAAGGGGGGAGCCAAAGCAACCTAACAAACTATTTAATAGATACGCATTAAGACTAAGCATATGCTCCACATATTCCCTTGAGAATTAAACTAGGCCATCAATTAAAAAAATAAAATAAAAAATTAACAAATCCTCATCCACCTTAAATTGAAATAAAAAGATTTTGGCAAATATAATTTTTTTTTATTATAATTATATTTTTTTTAATAAAATAAGTGATCAATTTCCATTAATATAGATAGTGTTTCACGATTCATGTGTCAGGAAAAATGGTGATGTCTTTCCTCTTGTAATTGTTATTTCTCTGTTTTCATGTGTTTCTTTTCTCAGTAAAGTCTATGTATTGCAGCAAAGAACACTTCTCCCACATCTGTGAGTGGAAGAGATGCTCCCCCTCCTCTGGATATTTTGGCTTAATATTCTGGACCTTGGTGGCGAAAATGGTGGCACTGGGTTGCATCAATAATATAACTCCTTGTCATTCTCCTTGTCAAGTTCTGGCTCAAAATTAGAACATGCATCAGATTCTGAAGGTTTCAGCTTGGCCACTAATGTCTACTTGGCACAACACTCATTTGTGTTGTCAGTGAGGCTCTTATGGAACTGACACCACTTTCATGTGTCCTTCTTTGTCTTCGTGGTGCCATTAATTTCTTGTGGCTTTGATGGGTTGTCATGGGTTGCTCCACCTTAGTTTTGTCCTTTGTTCTGCGGTTTGAGGGCACTCTTGCTTTGCTTCTGATTCACAGATCCAAAGTCATGTTTCTTTTGTTTAAACTTTTTTTCAATATTGGTAGCATATCGGTATTTTGCACCAAGTGAGGATATGTCCAAGAACTTCATTTCTTCATGAATGTATTTATGAAAACAACCACAGTACTTGAGAACTAGATGTCACTCAGAGTCTTTGACATTGAACTTTATGCATAGAGTATGAAAAATATTTGTGAGCTCATGCACATCTTGGTCTCTTTATTTCCATAGTGTGGTCCACTGTATTTACTTGTCCCCATAGCTCCCCACAGGGTAATATTGTTCCTAGACAGCGTCTCGGAAAGAGTTCCAAGAGGGGTCGGATGTAAATAAAGAGGGTTCCTCGGCCCTTTTTTTTATAGTTAGTTCCCCACTAGTCCTTAACATTGGGGGAAACCATAAGCCATGCAAAAGTAATATTCTCTTTATCGGAGAAACTATGGACCAAAAAGTAACCTTCCAACAGATTCAATCATTTATCTACAAAATCTACATCTATTTGGCCTTCGAATATAGGGATATCAAATTTCACATGTACCTTGAATGAGGAAACACCTCTGAAGTGGTTGTTGGATGAATATGCATCTTCAGTGGGAACCCGCCGAAGGATATGGCCAAAGTTTTCCATCATCTTGTTCCTTTTCCGCTCAAGGGCTTCTTCGAGCAATAATTTGATAGGATATCTTCCTCCCTCTTCCTTCTTTTCTTCCGCCATGGGAGGTCTTCGGTGTCGACAAGGACAGTCTTGTAAAGGCTTAACCAGTTCAAATCCCAACTCCATATAACCCGACCTCATTGGGGACATGCATAGAAAAATAGAGAAAGAGCAGACCTATATGATACCACTGATCCATATTTATGAAGGAATGAAATGAAATACAGATATAAACATAAACACATAGATACAATGAAAACAAAACTTCAATTCATTAATAATAAAGTAATGAAAATTCTTTACATGCAGAATGGAAATAAACTAGCTCAGGTAATGGTAACTTATCTTTGAGAAGAGATTTGGAATATACATGCCTTCTAAACTATGTTACAATGACTGGCTCGAAGGCCTATTAATTATTGAGAAACAATGGAAAACCCTAAACATCCAAAAACCTAACCCTAGGAGATTAGGCACCAAAATCCTGTGAGCCCTGTTGCAGTAATTTTGTACATCAACTTCCTGGGGTCATAACTTTGGCATTTGATCTCTGTTTAATGTATATGATACCTCATTTGAAATATATGTCTGAGGAGTATAACCTCCAACTATAAAACCCAACTACAAATTATGAGATTTCCAGTTTTCCAAAAAAACGTTGTTTAGGGCCTCAAAATGGCTTTGAAAGTTCAAGACCCAAAAAATTGCCAAAAATAGTAAACTATGCTACAATTAAGGAAACTAAAACAAAAAATGGCAGGGGTCCAAGTGGAATTGGTGGGTGGCCACAAATATCCACTTAGATTAGGAGTTCTAGGCTTTAGAACAAGGTCTTCAAATTTCAATTTAGGAAGGATTTCGTTCAATCCAGGTTGACGAAGATTCCCATCTTGTAATCAACTATGCATAGAAACTATTCTTTGGTCAACCTCTAGGAAAGACAACAAAGAGTTGGTGACTTGAAAGTTTGATAGGAAACATCCATGAGTTGACCAGGAAGATAGAGTATGTCATCGTTCACCATATGAAGAGATCAAACAATAAGGTGGGGGACTTCATGGCCAACCTGGAGTGCCAAAGTTGAGAAGTTGACATTGATACATGTTGGCCCATTCCCTTGCAGTCCAGCTAGGTAGAGCCCCTTAAATCTCTGTTGAATGTTGACATGGAGTCCGTGATGGGGGTGTGAATGATGAGGATGCGGGAGCCTCATAGGAAGTGCCCACCACCCCCTTAGACATGATGGGTAATTAAGAAGATGAGGACAAACCCTGATATTGCATGCAACGACATGAAATGCTTACAATTGAAATTTTCTATTTATTGCAGTCATATGGAGGGTTTAGGATATGTTTTTTTGGGTTCATATGGAGACAAAGATTGGTCCTTGGCCTTCAGTCACATGTATTCTATCTCATATGTGTTAGAGAAGAGTTTGGTGTTGAGAGTTAAGTTTAGAATTGTGGCGAGGAGAGGTGAAGGTACTAACTTGTGAGGGTGGTGGAAGAAGCGACGAAGATTCATGGGTATTTTGGTCTATGTATCGCTACTAGGAAATTTGAAGGTTGGTGGGCTGACATTGTTTTTAATTTCCACTTCCTTCATGGATTCTTAGGTCATTTCCTTTTGTCGCCTAGTTTTTCTAGTCATTTTGTTTATTAGTATTTTTTACTGTAGTTCTGAGGTCTCATTGTCTTTGTCTTTGGGTCTGGAACACCAACCTTAGGTTATGGTCAAGGGTTGGGGTGGTATGTTTCTTTGCATGCATCTCCTATCTCTGATCCATGGGATTTGGTCAAAGTCTGGGCAAATGCTTATTGCTTGGGTTGTGGTTTTTGGGCATCATCATGTTAATTTTACAATAAGGTTGGAAAGGTCCCGATGGTTGATGTTCAGCAGTTGTGTTCACCGAATTGGTGATGGGGTTATTGGGTACATTTGGGTATCTTTCTATATTTAATGGTTTTGGGATTTGACTCCCTTATAGAGGTTGTTGAGCTTGTTGTCTCTCTTGATGAAGTCTATGTCGAGTCTCGATATAATCTAAGCTACAAAGATGATATTTTAGGGTGTTGTCTTGGTCTTGTTGCTGATGAGTCTGGTTTATTTTCTTTTTTATTTACAAAGAGAGGAATCCATAAAAGTTGTTCAAGGTGTGCCCCTTGGGTTATATCCATGGCGATGAGACATAAAATTTGATGTAGATGATCCAGAAGTGCTAAGCAAAGTTTTAGGGGCAAAATTATGGTGGCGTTGGGTAAAATATCCAAAGGCTCAGTGGGCTCATATTTGAAAAGAAAAATATGCCAACAATTGGCAAGATAATGATCACATAAGGATGACTGGCATCATAAAAGGCTCCTACATTTGGAATAAAGCTTGGGAGAATAAAGGCTTAATGCAAAAAAATAGCTTCTGGGAAATCAGAGAGGGAAAGGTTGCTTTGTTTTGGGAGGATAAATGGCAACAAGAACCTATACTGCTAAGAGAGGACTTTGTGGACCTCAAGAAAGTAACTGATACCAAAGGGTCAGTTAGGGTAAAATATTTTTGGGATCAAACCAATAGTGATGGAAAATGGAGAACCTGGAAGAATATGAAATACAGGGATGATAGCCCCTTGAAAGCAAAAGCTGATGCACTTCTGACAACGTTGGACCAAAATAAAATTCTAGTTTAAGAGGGGCATGACCAACTTAGATGGGGCAACAATAATGAGGGTACCTTCATTATTAAGGAAGCAAAGCGCATAATCCTAGAGTTGGATTCTAATTAACCAGACAGGGTTTGGCAGAACCTATGGAGGCATCAAGGATGGATGAAAATCAAACTCTTCATGTGGCTGGTACATCATAAGAAAATTATAACTTGGGAAAACATTTGGAAGAGGGGTGTTCTGGGTTCTTCTAGATGCCAGCTTTGTGAATCCCAAGAGGAAACAATGGAGCACCTTCTCAATAATTTCATTTTCACCTCCAGGTTGTGGGATACTTTTGCCACAATTTTCAAACAGATAGACAGGGACAAAGGAAGCATTATCAATACCCTTAATGACTGGAGAAGAAACTTCTCTGGTTATGAAATCCTTCGCTTAGCTTGGGATTTAACTCCAACCTTCATAATATGGAATGTCTGGAAAGAAAGGAACTACAAAATCTTCAAAAATGAAAAAAGTTCCTCCCAGCGCATTATTGTGCAGATCTTAAGACAACTTAAGGAGATGGTGGGAACTTTGGTGCGAACTTCCCCAAAGAATCCACCTTCAGAAGCTGAAATGTAGATACTTCTTCAGTTGGGTATGCAGGGGCTTATACCACAGGGCATGGACAGAAAGGTGAAGAAACTGGTCAATAAGCCAGACTGCTAGCATCCTCTCCCTTAGGGTTTTTTGAAATGCAACATTGATGGGGCCTCAAAGGGAAACCTGGGTATTGCTGGTTATGGAAGGGTGTTAAGGGATGAAAATGGCTGCATCCTTTTTATTTTTCATTACCGTTTGGGAAGATCTACAAACAATATGGCAGAATTAATGGCACTTGAGCGATGTTTAGAAATCCTGAAGTAGGACAATCTCTAGAATATAATAATTGAAGCTGATTCTGAGTTAATCATTAGCTCGATTAAGAGAATCTGCTATGGCACGGAGTCGAAAAAAGTCTCAAGACACTGGAGGCTGCTTCAGGTCTTTCAAAGGATTCAGTTTCACCTTCTGTGCTTGTGTATTGTGAGTTTTACTCATGTGTGAAGGACGACTAATAAATTGGCGGACATTCTAGCCAATCAAGGGGTGCTCTACACCAAAAGCAAGGTCAAGTTGAGTTGGCAAGATATACCTTAGAATATATTGAGTGAGCATTGTCTCAATCAGGCAGATGAGGATAGAATGTTATTTCGAAACAAAGTCGCAGAGACAAGGTCTAGTTGATTCGGATAAAACCTGAAGTGTTATCTCAGAAGTGATGTTACAATTGGGATGCAGGTCTTTGTCTGCCTCCTCAGCCCAGGTAAGTGCAAACCCAAAAGTCTCAGGTGGAAGTTTCTCGGAAGACAGTGGTTCTCGGATGATCGAATGGAGAACATCAAGAATGGTAAGAAGATTTTCATCTTCCTTTGGTTCAAGCACTTGAGGAATTGGGATGATGCGAAGGACCGGAGTCTCGGCTTTCTCAGCAGACTCAAAACCCCCCGCTTTACTTCCCGTGGTGTCAATACTGCCCTCGGGGTGGTTTCTGGTTTATCGCGTGCCCTTAAAGTCGGGAGCAGTTTTTCGGAGGTGGGAGTGATTCCACTCACAATGCAACATGTGGCCAAGGTTTGGGAGAGAATACTGCTCTCATCGCACGGTAATTCTCTGTGCTTTTGGTTCATGCGATATGATCCTCCGCCGTTGGATGAGGCAAGGAGAATCAACAACATGCATGTTGGTGGGTCCGAGACTTTTATCGCATGGTAGGTCACAAGGGAATCACATAGTAATTCTATGTGCTTTTGGTTCATGCAATATGATCCTCCACCGTTGGATCAGGCTAGGAGAATCAACAGTCAGGGAACAACGTACATGTTGGTGGGTCTAGGTCTTTTATCATGCATGTTGGTGGGTCCGGGTCTTTTGCCATTCATGCATTGTTTATTTTGGATTTGAGTTACTTCAGGTCTGTTGTTTAGGTCTTTAGGACCTAGTAGGTGGGTTTTTTCTGGTAAGGCTTTACCTAGGGCTAAAAGGTTTAACCTGTGGTTGCTTGTATTTTATGTAATTTTACCCTTTGAAAATTTTGAAGAGAAGGCACAATTCTTGCATTATAAAAAAAAAATACATTTTAAAAAATATGTACAAAGTTTCATAACCATAGAGATTCACTCCAACTTTACCATAGATATTCTAGATATCATTGTCCAATATCATGACTTACTAATACAACATTAACAAGAAACCATGACTCATGTTCATATGCCATGTATTCATGCGACATTTTTTTTAGTTAATCAATTTAATTAAAAGGGATGAAAGGTCATGACTATTTTTTAGATAAATATTAACCTTTGATACATGATTACTACTAAGAAGATTCTAGGATACTTTGTGAATGTTAAATCACTATCGTCAATTTAACTATGATTAAACTAAAAATTTGTAAGCCATATTCCAAAATAAACACCTATAATATTAGGTCCATCTTAACTCTGAATCTACCTTGTAGTTAGAGGGATTCGATCCCTCTCAGAGTTTGGTAGATTCAAAGTTACCATGAATATAGGTTTCCTTAATTTTTAGCCTTTAAATACTTCGTATTAGACAATAATACATTGGAAAAAACCCATTGGATAAACACTTTTATGTTTTTAATTTAATTTAATTTTGAGTGAGTCAAAATATTAAACAATACAACATCTCTTACATACTAGGTTGGAAAACACCTCTACAATTATTGCTAGCCTAGATCCATCTTAACTTCAGATCTAGCAAAGAGGGATCAAATCTCTTTTCACTCTAAAAAAAGATTTGCATATCACTGGATTTGATCCCTCTCTGCCTTTGTATATCTCTGAGTTAAGATAGATCTAGGTGGGCTTAATTTCCCCCTTTAAATAGGCTACATTGCAGATAAATATCATGTGTCAATACCATGGGCTCTCAATACCATGGGTCATTTTTATTTTAGTTTTATTGGATTATTTTTATTTACCTTTTTATTTTACTTTGACCGGTTAAAATGCTTACATTACATTAACCTTTTATCTAATTTTAATTTTAAAAATTAATTTAATTTTGGTTTTTATGTGATTTGGCTTAGTCATAATGTTAAACATTACATTACAATATCTCTATCACACTGGTCTCGAAAGCCCTCTCTATCCAATTATTATCATTATATTATTAAAAATAATATATGACCTAAAACATAAATATATCTAAAATGTATGTAATTAAATTTGTTTAAAATTAATATGGGCATTGATTCAATACCACAAGCCAAAAAAATCATAGTTCACTTGTTCATAACTAACTACTTTGAAATAATTTAATTATAAATTACTATTTAAAATATTTTAGAACATTATGAATATTATTAATAAATTATTAAATTTAAATAAAAAGAAAATTGATTAACTATAAAATTTATAAAAATAATTTAATTAATTATAACTTAAATAAATGTAAATAAATTTTAAAATTTTAAAATTTTATTGGATAATGTTTATTTTAATTTAATAATTATTAAAAAATTCCAACAAAGTAAAATAAATCCTATTCAATCATCATTATTATTTGGGGAAGTATGTGAAATCATTAATATTAGTTATTTAAATGTTTTTTTAATTATATAAATGGATATATAAATTTAGAATTGTGTTTAATTATTTTAAATTTGGTTGTTTTTCACTAAATTATTTTAAATTATATTATTAAGTATATAAATAAATTTTGCATCTATTAAAATATAATGATAATAAATATCTGTAAAAATTTATTCATTATACACGTTAGACAACTCAAATTTATCACTTTAACAAATTTCGGTCACATTACATAACTCAAATTTATTACTTTAACAAATTTCTACAGAGTTCTAACACAATTGACCGGTTATAATTTTTTTACTGAATTTAAAAAAAGCCAAAATAATATGCTAAAATTTTGAAAACTTAGAACCATTAAACTAGGGAAAAACTATCATGATAAGTTCATTGATTTTTCATATATTTTTAATCAGATTGTGAATTTGTTTGACAGGAATTTACTTGTATTTAGTAAGATTCGTTCAGATTTGTGAATTTTGTACTTTTGGAATATCTCACTCCAAAAACCTTTCCCATAGCTGAAAATATGAATGTAGAACTCACTCTTGTTTACAACTGGATCACAAATTAACCCAATCTCTCTCCCATTAATTATATATTTTTGAAGTTCAGATGGTGATTACCATAGGATATAGCTATGAAGTTCCGATGCTGATAACCATAAAATATAGCTACAAATAACCGTGTCAATTATTTGTGTTGAACCGTACTATCTGCGTTGCTGATAAGACGGTTATAGCATTAATGACAGGCAGTTAAACGGTTTTATGAATGCCTCTACGGAAATAGATGCGAATGAGACCCACCTAACTGATCTCGACAGATCGGTTGGCAGAGCATGATTAGGTTGAATTTGGTTTGTAGCGATTTATTCTTTGGTATATCTCTCATAGGTCTATAAAGCTCTAAGGATTTTCTCGCTGCAGGAGTTTATGGATGGCTTTTTCAATCTCTCTTTACTCTATAATTATATTTTTCAGGAAAAATCCAAGAGTACTTAAAGAAATAACAAAATCATGTTGGCTCCTAGTGTGTTCCGTGGCATGTGCTTAAATCTAGCGATGTGTCTATTTACTAATACTTGCAGGTTTTGGTGTAACGGCAATCGTAACTCCAACAAGTGGTATCAGAGGTCTTGAGTTCAAAACACATTGGGCTCACGTTAGGGTGAGATTGTTGGCTCCCCATTAATGGCGGTGTAGAAGGTCAACGTTCTTCGTGTGTTTCGTGGCATGTGCTTAAATCTAGCGATGTCATTACCGGAGTTGTAGAAAGTCAACATTTCCCGTGTGTTTGTGTATTTCATGGCATGTGCTTTCCCGTGTGTTTGTGTGTTTCATGGCATGTGCTTAAAATCTAGCCATGTGCCTCCAACAAATCATTACCGGAGTTGTTGACTTGTGTTTGTTTACTAACACTTGCGGGTTTTAGTGTAAGGGCAATTGTGACTCCAACAAATCATTACCGGAGTTGTAGAAAGTCAAAGTTTCCGTGTGTTTGTGTGTTTCAAGCAATTGTGACTCCAACAAATCATTACCGGAGTTGTAGAAAGTCAACGTTTCCGTGTGTTTGTGTGTTTCATGGCATGTGCTTAAATCTAGCGATGTGCCTCCAACAAATCATTACCAGAGTTGTTGACTTGTGTTTGTTTACTACACCTGCGGGTTTTAGTGTAAGGGCAATTGTGATTCCAACAAATCATTACCGGAGTTGTAGAAAGTCAACGTTTCCCGTGTGTTTGTGTGTTTCATGGCATGTGCTTAAATCTAGCGATGTGCCTCCAACAAATCATTACCAAAGTTGTTGACTTGTGTTTGTTTACTAACACTTGCTGGTTTTAGTGTAAGGGCAATTGTGACTCCAACAAACCATTACTGGAGTTGTAGAAAGTCAACCTTTCTGTGTGTTTGTGTGTTTCATGGCATGTGCTTAAATCTAGCGATGTGCCTCCAACAATTCATTATCGGAGTTGTAGAAAGTCAACGTTTCCCATGTGTTTGTGTGTTTCATGGCATGTGCTTAAATCTAGCGATGTGTTTATTTACTAACACCTGCGGGTTTTAGTGTAAAAGCAATCGTGACTCCAACAAATCATTACCGGAGTTGTAGAAAGTCAATGTTTCCCGTGTGTTTGTGTGTTTCATGGCATGTGCTTAAATCTAGTGATGTGTCTGTTTACTAACACCTGCGGGTTTTGGTGTAACAACAATTGTGACTCCAACAAATCATTACCAGAGTTGGTTCGAAACACACTGGAGTAAACACCTCCGGGTGCGTTTGTGTGTTTCATGGCATGCACTTAAATTTAGTGATGTGTCTGTTTACTAACACCTGCGGGTTTTAGTGTAACGGCAATCGTGACTCCAAGAAATCATTACCGGAGTTGGTTCGAAACACACTGGAGTAAACACTTGCGGGTTTTGGTGTAACGGCAACTGTGAATTCAACAAATCATTACCGATGGCATGTGCTTAAATCTAGCGATGTGTCTATTTACTGGCAACTGTGAATTCAACAAATCATTACCGGTGGCATGTGCTTAAATCTAGCGATGTGTCTATTTACTAACATCTGCGGGTTTTGGTGTAACGACAATCGTGACTCCAACAAATCATTACGGGAGTTGGTTCGAAACACACTGGGGTAAACACATGCAAGTTTTGGTGTAATGGAAATCATGACTCCAACAAATCATTACTGCAACCGGCTCGTGTTGGGGGGAGATTGTTGGCTCCCAGTTAATGGCGGTGTAGAAGGTCAACGTCCCCGTGTGTTTTGTGGCATGTGCTGAAATCTAGTGATGTGTTGTTTACTAACACCTGCGAGTTTTGGTGTAATGGCAATCGTGACTCCAAAAAATCCTTACCAAAGGTAATTTGTCTGGCTCATGTCCTGCTCCGCGAGGCACAACGTATCTGTCACTACTTTCTGCACACTTTTAATCAGGAAACGTGTAATATCTTGATCACGTGCAATGTTATGTGACATCTGGCCAGCCAAAACGGAATGATGTTCTGCAATACCCTTCATATAATAAATAAATAAATAACTCAAACGCCACTCTAATTGAACAAAATAGTATTGCATATAGACATGAAGGATAACAACTATAACCTGTTGCAGCTGTGGAAGTCTGAATCCGGACTTGTGTGTAGAAGCCCAGAGAAGTAGCTAGAGCAGTGGATCCATGTACCACTGCATGTTCTCCACACAATATAAGTTTCCAAGGCGCTCGCGCTGCTACTTCTTTGATGTTATCCATATTTTGCAAACCCAATTCAAAATATGCAAACCCAAATCCAGGCTCTGATCGTCAGACCTCTGTACTTCCTAATATACAAAATTTAGATACTTGGTAATTCTGGGAGAATGCTGCCCAAAGTCCATGCTTCTCTGATCAACGCACGCAGTTGTATTTTGAAATTTTCTGTTTTTATTTTGAATGTCAACGCATCTTCGGCAACGCGGCATCGTTGTCCTTTTAACTATAAATCACCATAATTCCCTCCCTGCATCAATTATAGAGACCAAGGTTCGAACCACTATAGTTCCAAACAAAAATCAACTTCCCTCGGCTTATCCAGGCTCCGGAAATGTACAATCTACAGAAAAAATTCACCACTAAAAGTAGAAGGGAATAGCTGTGTAGAAATTCTTAAAATGGCAAAAGGTATAGGACGAGTGGGTGGCATGCAATAACTGCATGTTTTCATTTTCGTGCATCTGTCAAATAACGCAAAGGCAAACTGCCCCTCCAGGTGTCCAACCATCTTACTGGCCGTCTGCATTGTGTTGTTGGAGTCAGCATGCAGAGCGTTTCTTGCATGTCAGAACACACTCCCTTGCCCATCCATCTAAACCCTAAATACCCGATGTCATAGATACTGGACACATCAAGATCACCATGCCCGATGTCAAACCATACAGATGACTTGCCACACATAAATTAAATCTAACGTTGATTACAACTTTCGAGGGTCTAGAGCCTTCTAGGCCTCGACGACAATGATTGCAGAGGGTATTAGAATAACTTTAGAACTTAAAAACAATGGGTGTCAATAATATAAGCATTGTAAAAAAAAAAAAAGGAGAACAAAGAACGCTTCGTTCAACGTTAGGTCTCCTTCTGACCTCCAATTCCAATGCTTCCAGACACTCTCCGCTGTGTACTCGTGCTTCGTTACCTGTTCATTTTATTTAATAAATTTGACCATGGTAAATCTAAAACCAATGCATAATACGTGTGGCGGCAAGTATAATAATAAAATACATAACCTAAATTCATCCAAAACTCAAAAGAACAATTGTCATCAATGTAGGTTGTATGGATCTCGTTCTGTTATTTCGTTTTATGGTTTAACCATTTATATTGATAATAAAAATAGATTTTGTAATCGGCATATTAACAAATTAATTTTGTAGTAGATGGAGCATTCAAATAGAAATTGAGGATAGATGCGAACGCTGTCTCTGGAAGTCTCCATTTCGATTTGAAATGAAGTCATGTTGAGAACATTTTCCATTTGCCTGGATTGACAGCAATGTTCAAAGTGTCTGAATTTGCAGAATAAGATGATGAAAACTGTTGCGCCCTCTATTCTTCATTCATATTCAACTTCATTCATATCCATTCGAGATCAGTATCAATGTCGACCAGGACTAAAGCTCTTAAAACAGGGAACACGCCGTATTCATGGGCTTTGTTGTGCTGCTGCCAAACAGAGTAGTCATAATAAGAACAGGGCTAGGACTCAGAGGGAATCGACATTAAATCCTCAAAAGCATCCAACTCCCACGAAAAAGCAAGGCGAACGGCAGAGCACACAGAAGATAATACGAGTCATCTTCATCATACCCCATTGCCAAGCCCTCCAGCAGGGTTTTTGGTGGATGACTCACATATTGTACCGTAATGCAAGGGTCGTTGACGATGTGGAGATTGGCGCCTCTGCCATCGATTGTCTTGTAGCTGTTCATGATAAGCTCTTCTTTGAGCTGGATCACCATATCTCTCTCAAATATGATCCACAGAGGCTCCGTTTGAATTACGGCATGGCGCAGCGTACCGGGCCAACTTGAAATCTAGCTCACTAATAATTTGCGAAGATCTCTTGTTCTTTGGATTTCCTCTCTTCCACCGTAAACACACGCGTCTAATACAAAAGATTAAGACAATATACGGCTGCCATATTTGCAACATTTACAGCGCTGGACTTCAAAGCTTTTCCATCTTTCAGTCTAAGGTTTTCAATTGAACATTGAAATGTTGTCAGACGAGAGCAAGAATATCAAGATTTTTCTGTTGAAGCTTCCGTCCAAACACTCACAGCAAACCAAAATTAAAAGCTGCAGAAGAGTTATTTACCGCCGTAGCGCTGGATAACAAAGTATCTTTGATCGATCGAACAGATTTCTCGTTTAAAACTGTTTTCAAGACTTTTGTCGTCTGATCAGATCGGGAGTGTCCATTCCGTCCATTCCAAACCAGAAAAGGGCTGTGTAGAAATGCTTAAAATGGAAAATGGTACAGGACAAGTGGGTGGCATGCAATAACTGCATGTTTTCATTTTCGTGCATTTGTCAAATAGGGAAAAGGCAAACTGCCCCTCCATGTGTCCAACAATCTCACTGGCAGGGTAAGGCGATACGCAATAATTCTATTCTCCCTATATTCGGTCTTGCTGAAGTACAACTGTATAATCGGTCAACTATCTGGCGCCCGCTGGATAGGCAGCTCTTCCCGTAACCCTACCACGATTGGATCAATGGCTTTTAAGCTGCATTAACAACAAGCTCCAGCGCCGCTTCCCACTCAAAGCAGGGACTAGCTGCTACGCAGCCTCCCTTGTTTGTGTTGAACCGTACTATCTGCGTTGCTGATAAGACGGTTATAGCATTAATGACAGGCAGTTAAACGGTTTTATGAATGCCTCTACGGAAATAGATGCGAATGAGACCCACCTAACTGATCTCGACAGATCGGTTGGCAGAGCATGATTAGGTTGAATTTGGTTTGTAGCGATTTATTCTTTGGTATATCTCTCATAGGTCTATAAAGCTCTAAGGATTTTCTCGCTGCAGGAGTTTATGGATGGCTTTTTCAATCTCTCTTTACTCTATAATTATATTTTTCAGGAAAAATCCAAGAGTACTTAAAGAAATAACAAAATCATGTTGGCTCCTAGTGTGTTCCGTGGCATGTGCTTAAATCTAGCGATGTGTCTATTTACTAATACTTGCAGGTTTTGGTGTAACGGCAATCGTAACTCCAACAAGTGGTATCAGAGGTCTTGAGTTCAAAACACATTGGGCTCACGTTAGGGTGAGATTGTTGGCTCCCCATTAATGGCGGTGTAGAAGGTCAACGTTCTTCGTGTGTTTCGTGGCATGTGCTTAAATCTAGCGATGTCATTACCGGAGTTGTAGAAAGTCAACATTTCCCGTGTGTTTGTGTATTTCATGGCATGTGCTTTCCCGTGTGTTTGTGTGTTTCATGGCATGTGCTTAAAATCTAGCCATGTGCCTCCAACAAATCATTACCGGAGTTGTTGACTTGTGTTTGTTTACTAACACTTGCGGGTTTTAGTGTAAGGGCAATTGTGACTCCAACAAATCATTACCGGAGTTGTAGAAAGTCAAAGTTTCCGTGTGTTTGTGTGTTTCAAGCAATTGTGACTCCAACAAATCATTACCGGAGTTGTAGAAAGTCAACGTTTCCGTGTGTTTGTGTGTTTCATGGCATGTGCTTAAATCTAGCGATGTGCCTCCAACAAATCATTACCAGAGTTGTTGACTTGTGTTTGTTTACTACACCTGCGGGTTTTAGTGTAAGGGCAATTGTGATTCCAACAAATCATTACCGGAGTTGTAGAAAGTCAACGTTTCCCGTGTGTTTGTGTGTTTCATGGCATGTGCTTAAATCTAGCGATGTGCCTCCAACAAATCATTACCAAAGTTGTTGACTTGTGTTTGTTTACTAACACTTGCTGGTTTTAGTGTAAGGGCAATTGTGACTCCAACAAACCATTACTGGAGTTGTAGAAAGTCAACCTTTCTGTGTGTTTGTGTGTTTCATGGCATGTGCTTAAATCTAGCGATGTGCCTCCAACAATTCATTATCGGAGTTGTAGAAAGTCAACGTTTCCCATGTGTTTGTGTGTTTCATGGCATGTGCTTAAATCTAGCGATGTGTTTATTTACTAACACCTGCGGGTTTTAGTGTAAAAGCAATCGTGACTCCAACAAATCATTACCGGAGTTGTAGAAAGTCAATGTTTCCCGTGTGTTTGTGTGTTTCATGGCATGTGCTTAAATCTAGTGATGTGTCTGTTTACTAACACCTGCGGGTTTTGGTGTAACAACAATTGTGACTCCAACAAATCATTACCAGAGTTGGTTCGAAACACACTGGAGTAAACACCTCCGGGTGCGTTTGTGTGTTTCATGGCATGCACTTAAATTTAGTGATGTGTCTGTTTACTAACACCTGCGGGTTTTAGTGTAACGGCAATCGTGACTCCAAGAAATCATTACCGGAGTTGGTTCGAAACACACTGGAGTAAACACTTGCGGGTTTTGGTGTAACGGCAACTGTGAATTCAACAAATCATTACCGATGGCATGTGCTTAAATCTAGCGATGTGTCTATTTACTGGCAACTGTGAATTCAACAAATCATTACCGGTGGCATGTGCTTAAATCTAGCGATGTGTCTATTTACTAACATCTGCGGGTTTTGGTGTAACGACAATCGTGACTCCAACAAATCATTACGGGAGTTGGTTCGAAACACACTGGGGTAAACACATGCAAGTTTTGGTGTAATGGAAATCATGACTCCAACAAATCATTACTGCAACCGGCTCGTGTTGGGGGGAGATTGTTGGCTCCCAGTTAATGGCGGTGTAGAAGGTCAACGTCCCCGTGTGTTTTGTGGCATGTGCTGAAATCTAGTGATGTGTTGTTTACTAACACCTGCGAGTTTTGGTGTAATGGCAATCGTGACTCCAAAAAATCCTTACCAAAGGTAATTTGTCTGGCTCATGTCCTGCTCCGCGAGGCACAACGTATCTGTCACTACTTTCTGCACACTTTTAATCAGGAAACGTGTAATATCTTGATCACGTGCAATGTTATGTGACATCTGGCCAGCCAAAACGGAATGATGTTCTGAATTGGGCTGCTTCTCTTTGTTTGTACGGTTCCCACTAACAATAAAGGTCGATCCAGTACTCGATTGAAGGTACTATGATCTGCTGTCTTCGTTATGAGTATGCATGATTAGTTTTCCCAGAGATTTAACTCGGAGCACTTCTGCATTGCATTGAAATATTGGTCAACTCTATTTTCAACATTTGGAGATCATCGTTGAGAAAGCCATAGATCCTATTTACTAAGAGATTGTTTGGCACAGCTCTCCATGATGGATTCCTAGGAAAGCGTAGCGAAATGCAGTAGGTACAATTTTACAATAACTTGCCTTAATTATTAGTTTTTAAATACGACATTGTTAAAGGCACAACTCTCCATGATAGATTCCTAGCAAAGCGTAGCGAAATGCAGTAGGTTTGCAATTTTACAATGACTTGCCGTAATTATTGGTTTTTAACCGTAATTATTAGTTTTAAATACAACGTATTAGACGAGAATATTTTGGGATAAATAATTTTATGTTTTTTTATTTTATTTTCAGTGAGTCAAAATTTTACATATTACATCTCTACTATATTAGTTAGAAAGTGCTTTTACAATTATTATTATTGTAGATTTAATGTCAATTTATCTCCATAATTTTGTTGGTTGGAACAAAGCTACAAGTTATTATAATAGAGTTGGCCTTAGAAATTTAAGGGAGGCATGTTGTAGTTAAAGGAACCCTAAGCCTTAGAAATTTAAGGGAGGCATGTTGTAGTTAAAGGAACCCTAACTGTGCAGTGAACAAATACAATGTTTTGGTTCAATCGCCCTCAACTTATCCTTGATCCATTACACTTTTCCAAGTATCAAAATGATTTTCATTCTAACTGTTTTGGTTCAATCGCCCTCAACTTATCCTTGATCCATTACACTTTTCCAAGTATCAAAATGATTTTCATTCTAAATTCCAATTAACAAATTGTATTTCTAAATCCTATTCACTGAGTATTTATGGGAATACCAATTTCTTAATGGTTAACTTATGTTACACATAATGCTTTCCAGCTTGGTTTCTTCTTGTGGATATGAGTGAGCACTATGTTCATTCAATGAAGGATAAATTCTTGTTTATAGAGTCATAAGATTTACTATGGTAATGATGGGAAAAGTTGCAGCCTCACTTACCCAACTATCAAAACACATTTAAAAGAAAAAATAAAATTAAAGAATGTTTAGGGAGAATAATGTAACCACCAAAACACTCCAAGGGCCATCATATGATCATTGAGCATCATATTATTCTCTGTTTTGGGCCATCATCGTTGAGCATCATATCATTCTCTATTTCATCATACTCGTATTCATGCTATATCATTCTCTATTTCATCATACTCGTATTCATGCTATGCATTACACTGCAAACCAACCAGCGATATTATAGGGCTAGCATATTGAAGGGAAAAACATATGTATGAATTTGGAGGGAAACCAGTTGTGTCAATGAGTAAGAAGATGCAAGTGCTATCCAAAGTTATGCACACCATTTCCAACATCTAACATGATGGTCTTATTGAATTCCTTTGTTCAGTTCTAATAAATTTGTTTCGATTATAATATACCCCAACTCTTTGAAGTGATACTTGCCCACTAAAACCTTCAATGCCAACCTACGAAGCTGGGGCCTTTCACACCATAGTGAACGAAAAAAGAATAAAGAGAAATAAAGGGAGTATTCCATGCCTTTCACACTATAGTAAACGAAAAAAGAATAAAGGGGAATAAAGGGAGTATTCCATGCAAGAAGGAAGACTATTTATATAAAAAATTAGGAGTATTCCATGCCAGAAGGAAGACTATTTATATAAAAAATTATTTTTTCCCATATATTATGAAGCCAAACAAACTATAAATTAATATAATTAAATAAATTAAATAGTTAATTAATGTTTTATAGTCTTAAAATGAAATTATATCTTCTTACGATAAAATAAATTGCATTTTATTTTATTTTAAATTTTATTTAATTCTATTTTTTTTTAAGTGATGATTCCTTCTCACTCTAATTTTAACTGTTTTCTTATTTTTCTAATCTTACTTTTGAATTATTAACTTTTCTCCTATTTTTTAATCTTACTTTAAAGTTACTATGGTTTTAAACATCAATAATGATGAAAAATCATTGTCAAATTACATAATGAATAATGAGTTGTTGTATATAAGTTTTTAAACATTTATAATTTTTGCTTAACATTTTGATGAAGCAAAATTATTAAATGTGTAAAATCTTTTCAGGAAACCTATTGCAAACAAATGCACATAAATTTTTTTCTATTGTTTACACAGTTATGCTCTTATGACTCTCTGTTTTTACTCTTATGACTCACTATTTTTAGTAGTTGTTAGGATAGAGGGTTTAGATATACTTCAAAAATAAATATAACCTTTTTTCTTTTAGATTTAATTAAAAATGTTATAAAATTAAATTAAAATGAAGTATTTCTAAAATATTTTGATTTAGAAATAAATTATGGTTTTTGGAGATGTGGTGTATACAAGCCATCGTATTGACCCATGGTATTGTAATAGAATAATTAAAATCCTAGATCCATAACATAATAATCAAAAGCCTACATGCTCAAATTTTGGTTTATAAATAAATAAATTTATGAATCGACTTCTTTTTAAATATTAGACTCATTTAAAAATGATTAGAGATATCGCTCATACTAGTCACACTTACACTTACATTCACCAAACCAGCAATCAAATAATATATATATGAACAAAACATTAAAATATAAAACCTTAACATAAAACTCTCTAATATATCATATAAAAACTAAAGAAAATCTACTCAAGAAAATTGATTTAAACATAATTTTGAAAAACATAATAAAATTCTAAATTTTTGACATAATGTTAAATACAACATTATTTGCCCAATTTAATTCAATAAAAATGATTTCACATAATTCATAACAAAATTTTAAGTTTTTAACCTAATGCTAAACATAATATTATATTTAACTCAATTTGATTTAGTAAAAATCATTTCACACTTTTAAAAGTCATTTCACACTTGTAAATTATACTACGAATATTGATGTTTCCATCTCGTCTTGTGTTTGTCTTCGTTATATACTTTCTTATATTAGGTCTTCTTGACATGTTTTATATAAATATAATATACTTTATATTAGAATACAGTGTAACTAATACAAGAAATATTAATATTATTCGGTTAATTTATATTAACAGAAATGTATTAAAAAATATATAATTTTAAATATAATATTATATTTATATGTTATACATTTATTTACACGGGGATATTCCAGGTCTTCAAGTAACCTTAGAATTAAATATAATATTATATTTATATGTCATATATTTATTTACACTGGGATATTCCAGGTCTTCAAGTAACCTTAGAATAGTATTGTCACATCATCCTCAATTTGATTCATTAAAAGTCATTTCACACGTATAAATTTAACTACGTAGCATTTACCTTTCAATTTGCTTGTGTTGACTAGAAGCAACTATGAGTTTATGCTAATCTTCTTGCTGCTCATGTTTCTACATCAAAATGAGAAATCAATCCATGCTAGTTGAAATAATTGTTTGCAGATTCTATGAATCATGAAAATGAGGAATGGACAGAAATTTATGTTCACCAGAAAGGATTAAGTTGGATTTTTTCTTTTAACTCTATTTAATATTTATAGAGAACCTACGAAATTTTTTGTAGGGGCACTCGGATTAAAGGATTAAGTTGAATTTTTTTCTTTTAACTCTATTTAATATTTATACAGAACCTAGGAAAAATTTTGTAGGGGCACTGGGATTAGTTCAAACAGTTGCGAGATGTCTAAGCTACACCTTCCCAATAGTCGTAAATGGAAAATAAAATAGTTTTCTGTTATACAAAGACGACTGTAGCAAATAGAAACGGAAATAAGATTCTTTCGTATTCACAAGAGTGTTTACAACTCCAGTAAAAGCAATATACAGTATGCTATAATGTAAAAGTCGACATTCTCACTGTCCATATAAGACTGAAACAGGAGCAGTTCTAACAAAAAAACAGTTATAATAAGCAATCTAGACATCCTATTATGAATCAAATATTAAGCGTTATTGAAAAATATTAAAAAACAAGAAATTCTTAGAAAGAAAATTTAACAAAGAACCATTGGGCTATCATAGTTTATAAATAAACATCATGTAACATAGGTAAACGTATAAACCAAAATTTGTAATGCATTGGGGGCATCGTCGACTCCATGAGACACTTCTTGAGACCACATAAAAACTAGAGAAGCCATTGCCATGACTCCGGTAGAGAAAATTTGTAATGCATTGGGGGCATCGTCGACTCCGTGAGACAATTCTTGAGACCACATAAAAACTAGAGAAGCCATTGTCATGACTCCGGTAGAGAGCCCCAACAAAACCTGGGTTGTTTGGGGAGAATGGAGTTCTGGCATAAAAAACAGAGAAGCCATTGTCATGACCCCAATAGAGAGCGGTAGCAAAACCTGAGTCGTTTGGGGAGAATGGAGCTCCCAGAAAGGGTTCACCGAGCAGTGCTCCCAAGAAAACCAATGTGGCGAGGAATAGGCTTGCAACGTCGACCAAGAGCTTATGTGCAGCAGTGGCCTCATCCTCTCCGCAGATGTGGCTTATCATGGTAAGTAATTGTAACTAATAATACCAAATCTATCACTTAACCGAATTGTAACTGAAAATGTTAGTTTCAATCGAATGGTTGACGTTGTTTCAATCGTCTAACATGAAAATCAAGGGTTCAAAATATTACATGTGGCATAGGAGGGAATTCATTTCAAAATGGAATGCCTTACCAAGTAAAAATTTATATATGAGTTAAACATACATATATTTAAAAATATATAATTAGATTTTATTAAAATAATATAGGCCAATACTCAATACTACATGTCCAGAAATAATTCACTTGTTCAAATACTACATGTCCAAAACACAATAACTCACTTGTTCATATGACTCGGGAAATTTTAAAATTTTAAGGATGAAAATTTGTCTTAAAGTTTAGAAATCTTAGCAAATCTTACTAGTCCCCAAATTGAAAATTATAAAATGTTTGTTGATATCTTTGTAAAAGCATGAAACTTTATAATATTTTTATATATAGTCTATACAATTTTGACAATTTTTAAGGTAAAAGGAATTTTATACTAAAAAATTTGGGCGAATCATCTTTAGAAAAAAATGGAAACTAGCAAATTTTTTTTGGACAAACCATAGAAAATTAGCCCACTTGCCAATGTTAGCCCCTAAAATTTTCCATGCATATGACATCTTTTAAAGTCCATAACTACATTTGAAATATTTGAATTGTGGCTACTATTTAAAGTATTTTAGAATATTCTATAAAGATTAATTATTAATAATTGGCAGATAGGTGTATATATATATGAACATTTTTTTTTCTCAGTAAAACTACGCTATTGTATTATGTACAGTGAAACTTTACATACATGATATCAGTGTGTTCAAGGCCAATTGTGGCATTTTGGACTCGTCTTTCCCAACACAAAACCTGCCCTCGCAAGGGCTTCGCAACTAGACTTGAGCAATTCATGAAGGGCCAAAATATCCAGACCAGACAGATTAGTCCCACACAGGGGCACAAAATCAAAACAGAACTGCCCTCGCAGGGGCTCAGGAACAAAACAGTACTGCCCACGCAGGGGCCTCATGAGACTATCGACTGTTTGCCTGACAGGCAATGCAAAATTAACAAAAGCAAGCTGAAGCTTATATATATATGAACATTAAATGAAAGGAGGTTTGTTGATTTTTTTTAATTGAGGGCCTAGATTGACTGATTCTCAAGGAATATGCTTAATTCTTATCAATGGTTGTAGTGTAATAGAGAGTTTGTTATGTTGCATTGACTTTTAATAAATTTAGAAAATTAGTTTCGCTCTGTGCCCACTAATTTCCTAGATATTTGGGATTATTCGAATTCGAATAAGTTCCTTCATGATAAGTTCATCACTATTATTTAGAACATTCTTTTATATATATGAAAATTTTATTTAGCAAAATGGTCCATTACTTTTAATAAAAAAAAAAAAAAGATTTGTGCCATGTGGCTCCCCACCCACCAATTTCCTAGAGAACTGAGATTATTTCAATTCTAATAAGTTCCTCATTATTATTTGTAACATTCATTTGTATAAGAAAATATATGAAAATATATTTTCCATAGTCTTCACTATGGTGCAAATAAATTCCATCCATTCTATGTTAAGATCTCCCTTAACCTGTTGGAAGATTAGATTGTGTACTCCAATCTTCTACTAAGACTGGAAGAATGTGGGCTAGAAGTTGTGAATGCGACATCTTCTTTGATTAATAACAAATTATTCCATGCCATCCATAACAAAGTATTTTCCTATAATCATGGCAACAACTTACTTCCCTTTAACATTATCTCCCTCAATGCCTTGGAAGATCAGATTGTGTACTCCAATCTTCTGCTCATGTTGGAAGAATGTGGGCTACAAGTGATAAATGCTATGTCTTCTTTGATTAATAACAATTTTTTCCATGCCATATATAACAAGCTCTCTCTGCTTTAACATTATCTGAATACTTTAACATTATTTGAATATACATATATTTGTATGTTACCACAAATATCTGACAAATTTAATGTGGATAAATTTAGTTATTGAGTGTGGTTTAGATGTTAATGATTTGAAGGAGTTCTCTATGGAAGATTTCTTTACTTTTCAAATACAACGTATAAAAGTGTCCTAGGTATAAACTTGAGTTGTCCTAGGTTTTTAGTGTGGGATTAGGGTAGAATTAGGTAAAGTAGCATGAATGAATTTGTGCTCTAAAATTAATTAGCAATCATTCAATAACAAATTTTAAAATTTCAACCCGATTTTATTATTTTTTCTTTAAAGATCAATATTGATCTGTTTTAATCATAAATCTAAGAAGTGTTTGGAGTGATATAATTTATTCTTGTGTAATTTTTGTTTTTAAATGAAAAATTTGAAAAAAAATGTTTGCATCTCAAAAAAAAAATTGAGAAAAAAATATAGCCCAAATATAAAATAGTAATATTACTTGAAATGCTTAAAAATGTTTTAACCATGAAAATTTATTTTTTTTCATTGTACATATTAGTTGAAATTGAAATATTTGACTTAATATGGCATTGAAATATTTTTTACTTATGAAAAACATTGTTTATATTAATAAATTACATGATAAGTTCTTTCGTAATTAATAAAATATGAAATTTAAAAATTATGATTGATGTTTCGAATAACATTAAATAATTAATATATGTATTTGGAAATTGTGTTAGTTATTAATTTAATTAAAAAAAAAACTATAAATCTATAAAAATAACATTCAATTAATTTATAACATGATTAAATAAACATAAAGCGTAATTTACTTTTTTAATTTTTTCATTCTAATGGTTCATATTAAAATAAACCAAAATTGTATTTAATTAATTTACACTACGATCTCCCATCTCCCTATGTTAAAAAAATAATTAATTTTAGTTTAATAATTAATTTTATCAAATAAAGACAGATTCTTATTCAATCATAATGATTATTGAATAACAACTAACTAAGGTATTCAAAATGAATAAATAAAATTATCTCATCTAAAATGAGATGCCCATTCCCCTTCGCACTTCTGCAAAGCCTTTGGATTCTCGTCCATTTAACTATTTTTTAATCAATCAAAACAGTTTAAAGTTTTACTCCAAACCCTTAAAAGACATTTATACTTCAACTTCATTTCATATATTTCTTTATACATTTTTATATGCATTTTCATTTGCATTATTGTCAATTTATCGCTCTCCACTCACTCTTCCGATATGTTTCCTCAATTGGCACAATCATCAGAAATATTAAAAGTAGAGAAAAGTAGTAAGTATGAATGGTTAGATAAGAAATGGAGCTTATCCAACATATGATTGCGATCGAAGATTATTTGGCTGCAGGCACACCTATAAAGGGCAGCACTTTGGGAACTATTATTTGAATGTACGGCATGCAAGGTGAAGAGAGAGAAGTGGAGCGCAATTAAAGTGCAACGAATTATTTTTGGAAAGTATAGAGATAGAGAAATGGGAGTATGAGGGAGATCCAGTGCCTGCCATGCGTATCGTCGACAGTCCTGCCGGCTTCAACTTGTGCACGCGAGGCGACAGTGAGTGGAGAAATTGCATCGTCCATAACCCTAAATAATTCTATTTTTGGTATAAGTACTTCTCGGTACTGGTGTCTAAAGCGTCGCTAGTAGCTACAGCACTTAATTTTAATATGGCGTATTGTCCTCTCGGTGCTACGGTTGACCAGGGCTGTCTACTAATGTCTGCCTTTTAGACGGCCGTAGATGGATACTATCAACAAATAATATTGTTTATAATGCGATTTTTTGGAGATTTCGGTGAAGGTCGAAGAAATTGAGGTTAAATCTTGATTTGTTGTAATTAAAATGGTTTTTTAACTGCATATTTGGATTCAGCACTCTGAAAAGCCCCTGGAACGCTTTGATTGTGCAAAAACTAGCTATCAAACTTGTGATTCCAATAAATTGCTGCCGGATTTTGACGAGAAAAACCCACCGGAAAAACTTTCAAAAAATCTCATTATAGACAACTGCATACTTTATTCATAGTCCCAACCCTAACCTTTTCTGGCAATACTATCTAGTAGAGCGTAATTTGTATGCAACCCCTCTTCCATGAAGATATGCACCCACGAAGCAAACTCCTGGCTCAGATGGATCTCGGGGTAAGGTTACGCCTCGCTCTACCTGTGCAAGAAAGAAAAGAAGGTCAGTAAAAGCAAAGAGTGCTTTAGTATGATGTTGGCTCTTGAGTGGAAGGTATAGGAGCAAAGGCAGATAGATCGTTAAGAGAGGGGAACGAAGAAACGCTGGCTCCGTAGTTTTCCTGGGTCCGAACCCCTAATTACCTTATTTAATTGATATCTATATACGTGTGGCAGTGTGCTCGGTACAGCGAGTAGGTGCTTAACCTAGGGATAGGTTATAAAATAACACACAGAGGTGCTTAGCCACGGGTCAGGCACAGAGAGGTGCTTACTGGTAGGTGCTTGTGGCATCATATATAGTAGGCCCCATTTAACCTTTATATCCGGGCTTAAGCCTGTTCCAGATTCAGTTCCCGGCGAAAGCATGTGGGGAAAATTCTTTAAAATATATTTTTGATTATATAAATAATTTTGTAAAATAAAAATTATATAAAATAAATAGGATGCGAGAGTTTGTTACAAAACAATACTTTCGTGGCAATATATCTTCCTTAAAAAGTTTTCATAGAGCATTCAATCACTATTGCTAAAGATTATATCGACGTAATGTTTTGTTTCAAGATTTTTGTGCACAATTTAATCGTCAAGACATTCCTGAGGTTGATGACCGTGCTGAAGATGTTTGTGAGAGTGCTGAAGATGTTTGTGGAGCTCTAGTACAAGAAAACATCTACTTACATCAAGAAGCATCACCCAATGAGTAAGAAAGAGAAGAAAGAAACATCATCGAGTTGACCCTTAGAGATCTTATTCAGTCGATTCTAATGTTTCTCTTTATGATTTATATGACTATGATGGAGAGTCAAGTCATGCAGAGTCACCACAATCCCAGACATGGGAAGCTGCACAAGAAGAAGAAGCCTACCAGGAGATTAATAAAGTGGCTCCAATTTAAAATGCACACCCTTCACCTAGAAAACAGGATCAGGCAGAAATTCAGAAGGAATTGTTTACCAGCAAGTGGGGAGAGAGCTCCCAACAAGTAGTTTTCCAACAAGTTTTACAAGAAAAGCCCAAATTTGAAGTATAAATTTTGTAAAATAAATATATTCATTATACACATTACATAATTCAGAGTTATTACTTTAACATTTTTTTATCTAATTTATAACAAAATTGACTGTTTATAACTAAATTAGTTCAGAGTCGATGAATTTGTACTTTTGGAATAAGAAGAGAGTTAATTAAACTGTAGTTTCGGAATATCTCACTTCAAAAGCATCCCCTACTGCTGAAAACGAATTTATATCAATGTACAACTCTCTTGTTTACAACTAGATCGCAAATTCACCTAATCTCTTTCACATTAATTACACCAAAAGTGTCCTTTCCAAAGCTGTTCACTGCCAACAATGGTCGACCTTTTTGTTTTCAACTTTACCGGTGTCACTACTACTTTTCTTTTCCACCATTGACTTGTCAAACAGCTGTCAAGCCACGCTGCGAAAACCGGCTTCGAGCGAAGTCATGGCTTGTGTGCGTCATGAAGATAGTTCTTGGATCCTCGGATTTTTTGTTTAGTGTCGAAAACTCTACTCTGCTAGTTCTCAGATCCTCAGATTTTTTGTTCAGTGCCGAAAACTCTACTCTACAACAGTGTTTGAATTGGATCATTCAGAAATAATGGAACACGGTTATGAATGGATCGGAGATGTCCGTTCCACGCGCAGCAACACAGAGATCCAGTAAAGAACAAACAATTTGTTCTCATTATTATGAGGTTCTTGGAATCCTAGATAAACGCAGCTATTGTTACCAATGGTTTACAAAACTCATCCGCCTAAACGAACATAACTGAAGAAGAAAATGTTGGACAACATTTGGTGTCGAGCGTGACTGTTAACAATGTGCAGAGATCTGCATACTTATTATTTAAGGTTCAGCTCGACCCTTCAGAATTAGAGAATTTAACAGAAAATGTTAATATACATAATTTATTGCATCAACTGGGAGGAGCGATCCTAAAGCACGAGAGTATAAAAGTAGGTAATGAAAATGTGAATGTTGATTATGTCACAACATTCGTATTGGTGAAGATATGATTATATTTCAATACATAGTGAAACTAGACAATAGAGAAAATGGGGACTCCACTCAAATATTATGGAATTCCAGATTTAGATGGCCACAGATACTACACACTTACAGATTTAGTTGGAATAATAGGTATGACTTCAATTTTGAACCTCAACAAATGGCTATTGCCACGAATTACTTTGGAGAGTAAGTTGTAAGTGGAAATCTTGCCCAAGTAGTGGAGGGTTGTCTGACGTTATAATTGGGCAGCACGACAATACAAATGGAGATGACGGTGTGCAGTGTTTGTTACTAGAAGTTTGCCATTGGGGAGCGTGCAAAAAGATTGGCATGCAATTATGTTTATCATTTACATTGCATTCTCCCATGGTTTAGGCGTAGAGTCTCATGTCCCAAATGCAGGAGTGACCACCTGCTCCACATAGACGATGAACTTGTATTGTATTCTTATTTTTTTTATTGGAAATATCTAATTTTTATTAATATATTTTTTTCAAATTTCAAACATAGGTTTAAAAACGATAAGTGAGATTGTTTATGGTTGTTTTTCATGTCAAGTATCATCATATTTACAATGAACTAGTTTTTTTTAATCAGTTCAGTGCCTATAATTATTTACCTTTTTGTTTTCCACAATAGTGTTTTCACTACTATTTTTGTTTTCCTCCGTTGACTTGTCTGCGGAAATCAATTTCGAACAAAGTCATGACTTATGCTGGTAGTGCACGACTAATTACACCGAAAGTGTTTTTTTATCAGTACACAGAAAAACCATCTTACAGAAAAACCATTGAATCAATAAAGGAATTCCCCGTAGTCTGACCACAGAATAAGAAATCAAATATTTTGACAAGAAAGCAAGATACTTTAGCTGTAAAATCTAAATTACCAAATGAATGCAATTTCAGAAATGGTCCAAATCCTCAAATGTATTCAAGAAAATAGCTTAAAATAGCTTAAGGCGTTAAATTTTGACATCAAAGCAAAGTACTTTAACCATCAAATACAAAATACCGAATGCAATGTCAGAAATGGTCGAAATCCTCAAATGTATCCGATACAACACCTTAAATTTTGACGGAAACCTCTTAATGAAAGCTTAAACATCGCAAATCAAAATTACTAGAACTCAAAATTGACCGGAAGTAAATTTTCACCGAGCAAATTTAAGAGAAGTTTAATTTCAATTAGTTGTTTGAAGTTTAACAACTATAACTTGGATCTACAAAAATCTTTGCCAGATTTTCATAAATATTACCAAAATTTCCATAACTTTCCAAGCAATTCCTCAGACTAATTTTACTAAGCCTAATTACAATAGAAAGCTCATTAAACAACCTCAAACTTCAACAGACATTTACTGTGAAACTCAATTTCTCGCTGTTCGAACAACATCAATCATGTGCCGCACTGCTGGGAATGTTCACATTTACATGCAAATTCGACATTATGGACTGCTGGGAATGTTCACATTGACATGCAAATTCGACATTATGGATCTTCTCAAAGGAAATCGAACAAACCGCTATAAAAGGAAAATATTACCTCGGAAAGTGCCCTCTGCGTTATTTTGTCGAACGAAACCATATTGAATGCCATATCCCTCAAAAAAATTCATTGGAGAAAGCCAATAAAATATTCCTGATACAAGATTTTTCGTATTGCAAACATTTTTCTTCATGCATTTCATTTGGTCATTTGGCTTGTCCAATTTGACAGACTCGTCATAAATATCAGACTAAAATGAGAAGAAACATTAAGAGAATAAATCTATCTTAAAATTTGGTGATTTAACATAACGTTAAACTAATAAAAAAACAAGTTTGAAGATATATCTGGGAATTAACATAACGTTAAACTAATAAAAAAAAATTGAAGATATAAATAAAATATTAAATTGAAATGAAAAGAAATGTGGTGAGAAAAGCTATATTTCTTAAATTTTGGAAATTTAACATAGTGTCGAATTAATTAAAAAAAAAAAAAACTAGTTTGAAAATATAAAGGGTACATCTGTCTGCCTCCTCAAAACCTAATGTATTTTAGATTAGAGATAAACCAAATATCATAACCAATAATTGAAATAACATCAATTCTAATAATAATTGAAATAACATCAATTCTAATAAATATGGAGTGTGGATCACAAGTCTGTCCAAAAAACATAGGATTCAAATGAAGAACAAGTCTTCCTAAAACACATGAAACCGTGACTCATGAAACTATACCTACACATCTAAAAAAGCAACCTTCAAGAAATCATTTCATTTTCCAGCATGTTTAAAAAAATTAATTTAACTATAAAGCTAATATGATAGCAAAACACAAGTAATGAATTCCCAAAACATTTTATTCCTTCGGTGTTTCTTTACACCAAAATTAAAATATCAATATGAACCTGCCCGAGGATAGAATATAGCTATCAGAATATAGCTATCAAATAACAATGTCTCTTATTTGTGTTGAATTATACTATCTCCCTTGCTGATAGCCTTAGACCGTTAGAGCATTAATGACAGACAGTTAAACGATTTTATGGATGCCTTTATATAAATAGATGGAATGAGACCCATCTAACTGATCTCGACAGATTGGTTAGCAGAGCATGATTTTGTTGAAATAATAATTTCAATTGCAGAATTATTTTTCCGTGCGATGCGATGAGATCGCAGATCGCAAATCGCATGCTTTCTTGGAGCCTCTGTCTGTTCATTTGATTTCTGCGATTGTGATGGTGCGATGCGATCCGATCGCAAATCGCAAATCGCACCAATATAATGGTGTTCCATTTTTCCTCCCGCAAATTGTGATTGTGCGATGCGATCCAATTGAAGTCAACGGTTGAAGTACAAGCCTGCAGCAAATGAATTTGACGTGAAGTAAAAGTTTCTTTACCGCCAGTTTTGTCAGTAAAACAGTAAATGTAATTTACTGTGGGTTGGTAAGTTCTGGTGAAGTTTTTAATTCTACCATTTTCTATGAGCGGGAGTATGGGCACAAGTAAAGATAGGTGTGGAGAAGCGCAGCAGCGCAAGAGCAGGCATGTTTAGCAATACGCAGCAGCGTAGTATGTAACAGGAATGCACATCAATGCAGAATATGTTTTCTGGTCGTTCAGTAACAGTTTAAATGTTAGTCTTTTAGAACTGCATCTGAAGCAGTCTCTGGGTGAATCCCTCTGAGTGAAAGAGGATGAGTTTTGTATCAATCTTTTATTAATGAATACAAAGTGTTTTTATGTGTGAGGAAAAATTTTGTCTGCAGCAAGATCCTGTGTTAAAAATCCTGAGTTGTAAAACAGAGTATTATCCTCTGTTCAAGTGATTTTTTTTTATTGTTCTGGAATTATTAGAAATTCCTAGCAGACCATCAGTCTTTGTGTTTAGTTAATTTGTTTTTGGGATTTTACCAGAAAAATTCCCCAACAGTGGTATCAGAGCTGACCAGGCTCTTTGAAGGTGTCAAAGAAGCTGAAGGAAGGTTTCTTGCTACATCAACTTCTCCAGCAGAGTGAAGACTCAGTCAAAAATACAAGGTATTTCTCAAGCTAGTTTTCTGTGTTGCTGTTGAAGACAATGAGTTATTTTAGATACACAGTCAAGTGTTTTGAAAAGTACAAAAATGGCAAGGTCAAAGAAGAAAGTCACAAATCCTGCTAAAAATGTGTCTCCCTCTACTATTAAAAGAGAAGATAATCTATTTGAAAGCATTCTATTTGAGGCTCCAAGGTTCAATGGAAACTTTTATATATGGGAAATAAAAATAAGGACTTTCTTACAGTCTGAAGGGATTGAAATTTGGGAATCAGTGATTGATGATAGTAAGATGGATGGAGAATCCAAGGAGTACAATGCAAAAGCAGCAAAGGAAATCTTGGATGGGCTGCCTGATTCTGTAAAGAAGAATCTAGGAAAATATTCATCAGCAAAGGATATATGGGACAGACTTCATGACCTTCACTCAAAGGGAGCACTGACCATGACCATCAGTCAAGAAGGAAATTCTGAACCCATCATAGAAGCTGAAAATGAGAAGGTTGACCTTATCAAACTTCAAGTACAAGAAAGGGATGAAGAGCTTGCCAAGCTTAAAAATGAACTTGATCAAAGCAAAAGGAAGCATCATGAAGAAGTCATATCCATGACAAATCAGTTGAATAAAGCAAAGAAGCAGGAAGATGCCTTGTCAAGTCAACTTGAACAAAGGCACAAGGGAGTGAACAAACTTGTAGAAGAGATTGGACAGTACAAGGTAGAGGTCTCCTCTCTTAAGTCTGAATTACAAGAAGCTAGGAAGCAGGCACAAGGAGCTGAAAAGAAAATGGAGAACAGTCAAGCAAAGAATGAAGAAATCTCCAAAATAAAGTTAGCTATCATCTCCCTTAAAATACTAGCAGCTGAAGCTACTCGTAGCAAGGAAGAAACTGAGGAACAACTTGCAAAGAAAAATAATGAGTGTGAAAGATTGGAAGAAGAGATTGTCCTCCTCAGGAAAAAGGTTGAAGGGTTGAATAAAATCATGAAGAGCTCTCAAGCCTTGGTTGATATGCTTAGCTATCACAGATGTCCATTTGATAAATCAGGATTCGGGTATGTAGGTGAACCCTCAAACAAGAATGAAAATTCTTTAAGCAAAAGAGATGTGAAGAAGCCAGAAAGAAATGGTGATGCTCCTAGTTCCAGCAAAGGCAAGAAGAAAAATCAAGGCTACAATAGAAGAAATCCTACTCCAAATAGAAAACTAGCTCCAAAAAGAAATGTAGATGATGTCAAAGAGGCAAGAGGGAATGGTTATCATCAAAGGATCTCAAGGCAGAAAGGCTTCAGAAGTATATCAAGGAAACCTCCATCTCCCAGGTACCAAAGTTCATTTTTTGGTTATTGTTATTCTTGTTCAAACTTTGGTCATATAGCAAAAGACTGTAGAGCATTTCATAGAGATAGATGTTATGGTCTCCGACAACCTCCAAGAACAATTTTACAAGAAGAAATCATGAAATTTTATTGATGAACAATGTAGAATGTTTCAAGTGTCATAACATTGGGCATATGGCACGTGATTGTAACTTAACATGGGCTCTTACACAAGCTAAACCCATGCAAAAGAAGAAAGTTACACAAGTATGGAGAAGGAAGGAAATATAGTCTGAAAGTCCCTTGAGCTCTCCAGTCGATCTAAGTTTCTTTTGAGAAAACTTTGCTGAAAGAAGACAATGCATACAGTTAGGGGGAGCCTATAATTTTCATCATTATTGCTGAACTATATTCTTTGATGAAGATCTTCTTATAGGGGAGAGATATGAAATTAAATCTGCCATAAAAGCAGAGAAGAAAAGTCTGCAGGGCATGGAGACTGCGTGGAATTTTTTTGTTGTTGTTACATTGTAATGCATTACACACAGAAGTGTGAGGTAAGTTTTCTTTATTGTTCAATGTAATGTAATGAAAGTGAAGGCGCAACAGCGCGATAATAAAAAGGGAAACAAAACGCAGCAAAAGGTGAGTAAAATAAAAAAAATAAAATGAAATGAAGAAATATTTACACACAACAGTATAAAATTTGTAAGCTGGGACAGAGTAATTGTTCCAGAAGAGACAGAGTATTTTGTTTTTGAAAAATGCACAGTAGTGCAGACACAGCAGTGCTTCAACAGTGTTAATTTTGAAGACAGAGAGAGAGTATTTTTCAGAAGAGACAGTGAAGTTTATTTTTGTTTTGGAACTGCACTTGACGCAGTTTTTGGTGAATCCCTCTGGTCAAGAGGAAGATGCTCTTCAGCATAATCTCCAGTGAATCCCTATGTCAAGAGGAAAATCTATTGTTTTTGGTGAATCCCTCTGTCAAGAGGAAGATGCTTTTCAGCATAGACTGGTAAATCCCTCTGGTCAAGAGGAAGATGCTCTTCAGCATAATCTCTGGTGAATCCCTCTATGTGAGGAAGACTCTTTTGTAACAGCAATTTTGTAATCCCTCTGCTAAGAGGAAGACCTTTTTTTTTGTAACTGGAAGCAAAAGAATTCTGAGGTATGTCAAAGGTACTAAAAGATTTGGCATTTTATATACTTTTTCAGAAAGTTTAGATTTAGTTGGCTACACCGATAGCGATTGGGCTGGAATTGTAGATGATCGGAAAAGCACATTCGGTTATCTCTTTCACATGGGTTCAGGAGCAATTTCATGGGCTTCTAAGAAACAGCCCATTGTGGCATTGTCTACAGCAGAGGCAGAATATGTGGCAGCTACAGCAGCAACATGTCAAGCAGTTTGGATGAGAAGGATGTTGAGGAGCTTAGGCCAAGAGTAGGCAAAAGCAATAATGATTTTTTGTGACAATAGCTTAGTTATTGCATTATCCAAGAATTCAGTGTTTCATAAGAGAACGAAACACATTGATACAAGGTTCCATTACATCAGAGAATTGGTGAACAATGGAGAAATCGTTTTACAACATTGCAACACTCAAGAACAGGTTGCGGGCATTTTGACCAAGCCTTTGGGATAGAAAAATTTTGAGTTCTTAAGAAAACATCTGAGTATAACTGATAACCCAGCAGTTGAAATTAAAGGGGAGTGTTGAAATAATAATTTCAACTGCAGAATTATTTTTCCTTGCGATGCGATGAGATCGCAGATCACAAATCGCATGCTTGCTTGGAGCCTCCGTCTGTTCACTTGATTTCTGCGATTGTGATGGTGCGATGCGATTCGATCGCAAATCGCAAATCGCACCAATATAATGGTGTTCCATTTTTCCTCCCGCAAATTGTGATTGTGCAATGCGATCCAATTGAAGTCAACGGTTGAAGTACAAGCCTGCAGAAAATGAATTTGACGTGAAGTAAAAGTTTTCTTTACCGCCAGTTTTGTCAGTAAAACAGTAAATGTAATTTACAGTGGGTTGGTAAGTTCTGGTGAAGTTTTTAATTCTACCATTTTCTATGAGCGGGAGTATGGGCACAAGTAAAGATAGGTGTGGAGAAGCGTAGCAGCGCAAGAGCATGCATGTTTAGCAATACGCAGCAGCGTAGTATGTAACAGGAATGCACATCAGTGCAGAATATGTTTTCTGGTCGTTCAGTAATAGTTTAAATGTTAGTCTTTCAGAACTGCATCTGAAGCAGTCTCTAGGTGAATCCCTCTGAGTGAAAGAGGATGAGTTTTGTATCAATCTTTTATTAATGAATACAAAGGGTTTTTATGTGTGAGGAAAAATTCTGTCTGCAGCAAGATCCTGTGTTAAAGATCCTGAGTTGTAAAACAGAGTATTATCCTCTGTTCAAGTGATTTTTTTTTATTGTTCTGGAATTATCAGAAATTCCTAGCAGAGGATCAGTCTCTGTGTTTAGTTAATTTGCTTTTGGGATTTTACCAGAAAAATTCCCCAACACATTTCTAGTGGAGTAATCACAGCGTGATTAGGTTAAATTTGGTTTGTAGCTATTTATTCTTTGGTATATCATCCACAGGCCTATAAAGCTCCAAGGATTCTCCCACTGCAGGAGTTCATGGATGGCTTTCTCGATCTCTCTTGATTCAATAATTATATCCTCCAGGCAGAACGCAAGAGCACTCAAAGAAATAACAAAATCATTACCGGTGTTGATCTCGTCCTCCTCCGCAAGGCTCAGAATATCTGTCACCGCTTCCTGCACACTTTTTATCAGGGAACCTGTAATATCTTGATCACCTGCAATGTTATGTGAGATATGGCCCGCTAAAACAGAATGATATTCTGAATTGGGCTGTTGCTATTTGTTTGTACCGATCCCACTAACAATAAAGGCCGATCCAGTACTCGATTGAAGGTACTGTGATCTGTTGTCTTCGTTATGATTCTGCATGATTAGTTTTCCCAGAGATTTAACTCGGAGCACTTCTGCAATGCATTGAAATACTTGGGTAACTTTATTTTCAAACATTTGGAGATCATCGTTGAGAAAGCCATAGATCCTATTTACTGAGAGATTGTTACTGGCACAGCTCTTAATGATGGATTCGTAGGAAAGCGTAGCGAAATGTAGTAGGTCTGCAATTTTACAATAACTGTCCAAGAGTTTCGAGTAAATAGTTGCTGGGAATGGCAGAAACCAGAAGTCTGGCTCTACCTTTGCTTCTTCTATATAATTCCTCAGTCGACCAACATGGCTCTCTAATGTCCTCTCCTTCTCTTTGAGTTCTAGCAGAGTCAACACATGTGAATGCACAAAACCTTGGCTAGTTTGAGCAGCAATTATGGAGCTAGTAAAGTCATGGAGGCTACAAAGGGTGATGACTAACTCTTTTCTAGCGAGGGTCGAAGCTCGCCTTGGCTGTAATATTAGTTCCATGAGGATATAACACCCTATCCCTATAAAGGTCTCTGTGATTCTTATTATAGCAAACTCTGAAGGCGGCTCCACATGCTTGTGTCCAAGAATGACGACTGTTGCAATGAAGGCAGACACTCCTCCTGCATAACCATACATCTTGCTCTGTCTCAGAAAGCTGGTAGATAGCGCCCATGGTATAAGTGCAACGGCTCTCAGAGGAATGCATTTTCTTTTAAACTGCTGGCTATTACTGCATACACGGATCCTGCCGCAGTACCTTGACTTCTAACGTTTGCAAGTCTGAAGGTTGATTCTCTAGAATAGCCCACGCTGATGGCCATTGCAATTCCAGCCATATATCCTCTGTGATGGTTGAATAAAACCCCAAACAACACTGAAAGACCAAGAGATAATGAACATTTCAAAGCGACAAGTACTCTGTCGGTATCTAGGTTGTTTATCAATTTGCAGATAAACTGAAATATGTGATTAGATTTCTCCACCACCTGTGGTGACTGATCCTTTAATCCATCAATTCTGATAGATATAGTTCTCAAAGGCAGCGCACAGTGGTGGCAATGGGTAAACCCATCTGTGGACTTCGAATCAGGATTCCCTGTAGCAATCTCCTGCACTCTCTCAGTAGAAGGGGCGGAATAACGAAGCAACATGTTCATTGCTTCTTTACTCAGATGTTTTATATAGAACACAAAGAAGAACGTTGGCAGATGATATTTGAACGCACCTTGCCTCCTCGTAGTTTTAGAGTTGATAGACCGACATTCATGGTCTGGGATTCGAGGACTATTGGTGTCTTTACTTGTATAAGTCTTCTGCATATTGGTACAAAAGATGCTTTGTAACACAAATGCCAGGGATTCATCTAAAGAGTTCAAGACTTCTTTCCCTTGTTCCAGGATGAATTCATTGTTAGCTGGCATAGTCTTTGTGCTCATGGAAGCACAAGCGGCATGGTTTAAAGCCAGACTTGTCCATTTTGTGAGATAGAGGAATGGATCTCTTAGCAACACATGCACCGCGTCTCCTATTTGTGATGGGGAGTATGATTTCAGGGCCATTTCCATGCCTGCAAGATATTGATTCAGTTTGCCATATTCTTTGCTTAAAACTCTCACTGAACGTAGACATCCTATTGATGGAATCTCCCACTTTAAGTCTACCTGTTGCATAGGCTCATAATATTAAAGTTTTTTTCCCTAAAGAAATTTGTCTTCAAAAAATTTAAAGAGAATCTTTTCCATATTTCTGAATAGCATCATAATAAATTCTTCCGATAACTATGAAACCTCAACCTATAAAATTGAGGGTGCATTCGTGACATTGATCTAACAAATTAACAACCAACATAACCATAACCGGTAACATAGGCGTTGTCTAACTATGAGAGGTTTTTGGGGTTTTGAGTTTTTGGTAGGAATGGGGAAAACTTTTTTTGGTAGGAATTTGGGAATGTTTTGTTTTCAAATATTGATATGTGTTGTTAAAGTGGGGTTTTACTATATATAGATTTAGCACTAGGAAAAACTTTAGGTATGGTGTGAATTTCTACCTGGTTGTCTTCCAGTTGATTAAGAATGCTGGCTCCCACAGCTGACAAGGACCTAGCTTGGAAGCATAATGAATTAACCTGGTCGTATTCATCAGCACTCAAAGCCTCCACCAAAACAGTGATAACATCTGATGTGATGCGAGAAGACAGCTTACTTTTCTCTTGAATCTGCATCGCCACGGTTCTATTCAATTTGTTACGCACTTCATTAATCAACAACACACTTCACATTATATTCAAAATCTACTGGTTCGAAAAATCAATAACACTGCCTCCATTGCAAGTGCGCCTTACCTTAACTAGTTGCCACACTAAAATCGTTTGTTACCTTAAATAGAAGCCACTTCTAGCTGCCAAATCTAGTTGTAATAGTACCATCTTTAACTCTGAGTCACTTTTATAATGACTGACCATGTGAAATGGGACGGAATTACGACTGAAAGGTTGCAACAATGAATTCCAATACCGATCTACCCTACTTTCCGAAGTTCCGTCCTATTTAGGGTTAATGATTCCTCCGTACATTCAAATACTACAATAACTTACTGATTTCATTACTAAGTAAGCGATTTAAAGAATGCAATGAAATGACCTGGTAGCAGGCTAATCTTGGAACTGGAAGGATAAAAGCCAGTAAGGCACAGCCGGTACTGAGAGCAGTAGTTGCTGCTATACTCAGAGGGTAAGCGAGTGCATCTATACCTTCTCTCTTCATAAACGCAGAAACATAGATGATAACAACCTGCGCAAACGCCGCTCGCTTGGACATGATATTAATGACCTTGGCATAGGCGATGAAGAAACAGCTGACAGTAACACACGCGGCAGTTAACCATACTGAAAACTTCTGGGGTTTTAATAACCACAGCACAACGATCGTAGGGCAGACTCCCTGCAGAGTTCCTACCAGAACAGAAACAGCAGATCGCACGGCTGCTCCGTGTTGGAACTACTACACCTACATGCAGACTCTCAGTTAGAGCATGCAACTACATGCAACTGCATGCATACTCTTAGTTAGAGCATGCAACTACATGCAACTACTACACATCTACATGCGGACTCTTAGTTAGAGCATGGGATTGCATGCACGATTCCTTTTGCATGATTTACTCCTTGATTTGCTCCTTCTTTAACTCCGCAACTGACTAGTTATCTCCGGAACTTGTTGTAGGTGTTGAGTCTTCTCATTGATCACCACTATAGTTCATTACCTTGGGATCTTCACCCAGTAATGCTATATCATGAGCATTGTAACATATTTTCTAATGAATCATTCCTTTCTTCTTTCAATTTTCTTTTAATGTTTTTGCTCTGCAAAGCTGTGTGTTCAACCTTTACTAGCTAGATTCATCTGTGCAGGTTTTCTAACACATTTACATGGTATCGGAGCCCACAGGTTGCTAGATAAAAGGCGCACCAGTACTTTATTTTGCAGGTATTACAGCTCGGAGATCAAAGATTGACAGAAAAATGGAGTTTCCCAAAGCATCGATCCTAACACCGTACAACTATCACGAATGGAAGGACCAAATGGCTCGATACCTTCGTCAAAAAGGGTTGTACAGGATTACCATGGCTACAGAAGTGGAACCCACTTCAGCCATAGATAAATCCAAGTATCTCAACCGTATGGATGAGGCCCACGGATCCATATGCATG